>JANJGN010003991.1:35000-38021 GCA_026770705.1 Isurus oxyrinchus
TAAGTACAGAATGAGGACACGGGCAGCCGGTCAGCAGGCAGGGCTGCCGGCCGGTAATTACAGCCTCCCGCCCGGTCATAGGGGTGCAGTTAGCTGCAGAACACACCAGCAGGTCCAAGGACTAAGTACAGAATGAGGACACGGGCAGCCGGTCAGCAGGCAGGGATGCCGGCCTGCCATAGGGGTGCAGTTAGCTGCAGAACACACCAGCAGGTCCAAGGACTAAGGACAGAATGGGGACACGGGCAGCCAGTTAGCAGGCAGGGCTGCCGGCCGGTAATTACAGCCTCCCGCCCGGTCATAGGGGTGCAGTTAACTGCAGAACACACCAGCAGGTCCAGGGACTCAGTACCAAACGGGGAATCGGTTAAGCGGTTACCTGGCAGGGCAGCCGACCAGTAATCATAGCCTCCCGCCCGGTCGTAGGGGTGCAGTTAGCTGCAGAACACACCAGCAGGTCCAGGGAATGTGTGCAGGACGGGGAAATGCTTAACGGGTTAGCAGGCCGGGCAGCCGGCCGGTAGTTGGAGCCGCCCGCCCGGTCGTACGGGAGCCGTCATCAGCCGGCATCCCGAGCAGCTGAAAAGTCTAAGCGCAGAATGGGGACATGGTGAACCAGTCAGCCAGCGGGCAGGGAAGGGTCGAAACGGCCTGAAATACCGGGCCGGCGGGCCAAGATGGCTGCCGGGGGGCGTATTCAGGGCCCCCACGTGAGGGGCCGGGGCTGGGGGCCGAGCCGGGCAAGCGCGGTTGAGAAACAGCCGAGTCCGAGCAGGGGGAAATCATTAACCGGTGATCCGGTTCGACCCCCCCCCCGGTGGCCGAGGCGGGGAGGGTCGACCCGGGGAAAGGTTGGGTGTTCGGTGTCCCTCAGGGCGGTCCCGAGCGCGTCCTAAAATAATCCGGGCTCCTGGGCCCTTTTTTGAAAAAGAACCGGTCGGGGAGCGGGTGCAATCCGGAAGGCCTGGCGGGGCTTCGGTGCCTCTTCCTCGGTATGACTACCGGAGGGTCGTCGGCCTGAATGACGGTTGCATTTGCTGGCTGTGGAGGTTGGCGGGCTATCTGCAGAATAGGAGGAGGTGGCAAATCGAGAATGGGTCGACTTCGCCAAGTGCCTTCTCGAGCCTCCAGGTCTGCAGGGACCGACCCAGGCTGCCGCCAAACCGACCGGGAGGCCCCGCCGTCGGCCATTTTTGGTCATTTTCGGCATTTTTCGCCTCTTTCGGCCGGTCAAGAAAAGCGGCGGGCCTGACACCCGGGCGTGCACGGGGAAGGCTCCCCCTCGCCGGGAGGACCGGAGTTTGCCCCGGAAACCTCCGGAAGCCGGCCGGGAAGGCGGCTTCGGCCCGATGCACCTCCGGCTGCGTCCGAAGGCCGGGGGAAGTGGCCCCTGGGCCCGTGTGAGGGAAATCCGTGCCAAGACGGAAGTCCATGAGGTCGGATCCGAAGCTTCTGCCGGGCCCCCCGGTGGAGGCATTCCCGCTAGGCGGGGCGAATCGGCCCGGCCACGGGGCGGGTTGCAATTGTTGGAGGGGGGCTGCCGGAGCTAGATAATGATTTCCCCTCGGTTCTCCCCGATGGGGAAACGGCGAAAGGAGGTGTCGCGGGCTTTCGAGGCCTCCTCGGCGGCTGGACTACCGACCGACATCTCGGCTGCATTTGCTGGCTGGGGGGGTTGGCGGGGTATCTGCAGAATGGTAGGAGGTGGCAAGTCGAGAATCGGTCGACAGCTCCGAGTGCCGTCTCGAGCCTCCAGGTCCGCAGGGACCGATCCAGGCTGCCGCCTAACCGACCAGGAGGCCCCGCCGTCGGCCATTTTTGTCCATTTTCGGCATTTTTTACCGTCTTTCGGTCGGTCACGGAAAGCGGCGACCGGAAGCCCGGGCGTGCCCGGGGACGGCTCCCACTGGCCCCGGGGGACCGGATTTGCCCCGGTCGGAGCCCCGGAAACGCACCCGAAGCCGGCCGGAGAAGGCGGCTAAGGGCAATGCACCTCGGATTGAATTTGCGCAACGGGGGAAAGTGGCCTCGGGGCCCGCGAGGTGTGACGGTGTGCCTTCGGTAAGCTTCTGGAGAAATGGGTAACCAATGCACCTCGGACTGAATGTGCAGGACGTGCAACGGGGCCTCCGGGTCCGCGAGATATCGCAGGTTGCCTCGGTAAGCCTCTGGAGAAATGGCTAACCAATGGGACAGTGGCCCTGAGAAATCATTAACCATTTGGACTTCGTCTCTGGCAGAGAGGCAAGTGTGGTGCAGAAATCATTAACCATTTGGACTTCGTCTCTGGCACAGAGGCAAGTGCAGTGGAGAAATCATTAACCATTTGGACTTAGTCTCTGGCAGCGAGGCAAGTGTGGTGCAGAAATCATTAACCATTTGGACTTCGTCTCTGGCAGCGAGGCAAGTGTGGCGGAGAAATCATTAACCGTTTGGACTTCGTCTCTGGCAGAGAGGCAAGTGTGGTGCAGAAATCATTAACCATTTGGACTTAGTCTCTGGCAGCGAGGCAAGTGTGGCGGAGAAATCATTAACCGTTTGGACTTAGTCTCTGGCAGAGAGGCAAGTGTGGTGCAGAAATCATTAACCATTTGGACTTCGTCCTCTGGCACAGAGGCAAGTGCAGTGGAGAAATCATTAACCATTTGGACTTAGTCTCTGGCAGCGAGGCAAGTGTGGTGCAGAAATCATTAACCATTTGGACTTCGTCTCTGGCAGCGAGGCAAGTGTGGCGGAGAAATCATTAACCGTTTGGACTTCGTCTCTGGCAGAGAGGCAAGTGTGGTGCAGAAATCATTAACCATTTGGACTTAGTCTCTGGCAGCGAGGCAAGTGTGGCGGAGAAATCATTAACCGTTTGGACTTAGTCTCTGGCAGAGAGGCAAGTGTGGTGCAGAAATCATTAACCATTTGGACTTCGTCTCTGGCACAGAGGCAAGTGCAGTGGAGAAATCATTAACCATTTGGACTTAGTCTCTGGCAGCGAGGCAAGTGTGGTGCAGAAATCATTAACCATTTGGA
>JANJGN010003992.1:0-15000 GCA_026770705.1 Isurus oxyrinchus
CCCTCACTCCCTCCCCACCCCCTCACTCACCCTCACTCACCATCACTCACCCTCACCCCCTCACCCCCTCACCCCTCACACCCTCACCCGCTCACTCACCCTCACCCCCTCACCCCCTCACTCACCTCACCCCCTCACCCCCTCACTCACCCTCACCCCCTCACTCACCCTCACCTCCTCACTCACTCACCCTCACCCCCTCACTCACTCACCCTCACACACTCACCTCCTCGCTCACTCACCCCCTCACTCACTCACCCTCACACCCTCACTCGCCCTCACTCACCCTCACTCACCATCACTCACCCTCACACCCTCACCCCCTCACTCACCTCACCCCCTCACCCCCTCACTCACCCTCACCCCCTCACTCACCCTCACCTCCTCACTCACTCACCCTCACCCCCTCACTCACTCACCCTCACACCCTCACCTCCTCACTCACTCACTCACCCCCTCACTCACTCACCTCACTCCCTCACTCACCCTCACCCCCTCACTCACCCTCACTCATCCTCACTCCCTCACCCCCTCACTCCCTCCCCACCCCCTCACTCACCCTCACTCACCATCACTCACCATCACTCACCCTCACACCCTCACCCCCTCACTCACCCTCACCCCCTCACCCCCTCACCCCTCACACCCTCACCCGCTCACTCATCCTCATACCCTCACCCCTCACTCCCTCACCCCCTCATTCCCTCCCCACTCCCTCACTCACCCTCACTCACCATCACTCACCCTCACACCCTCACCCCCTCACCCCTCACACCCTCACCCGCTCAGTCATCCTCACACCCTCACCCCTCACCCGCTCACTCACCCTCACACCCTCACTCACCCTCACCCCCTCACTCACCCTTACTCACCCTCACTCACCATCACTCACCCTCACACCCTCACCCCCTCACTCACCCTCACCCCCTCACTCACCCTCACCCCCTCACTCACCCTCACTCACCCTCACCTCCTCACTCACTCACTCACCCTCATCCCCTCACTCACCCTCACACCCTCACTCACCCTCACCCCCTCACCCCCTCTCACCCTCACCCCCTCACTCACCCTCACCCCCTCACTCACCCTCACACTCTCATCCCCTCACTCACTCACCCTCACACCCTCACTCACCCTCACACTCTTACTCTCCCTCACCTTCTCACTCACCCTCACTACCTCACTCACCCTCAGTCACCCTCACACCCTCATACCCTCAGTCACCTCACTCCCTCACTCACCCTCACCCCCTCACTCACCCTCACTCACCCTCACCCCCTCACACCCCCTCACCCTCACCCCCTCACTCACCCTCACCTCCTCACTCACTCACTCACTCACCCTCACACCCTCACCCCCTCACTCACCCTCACCCCCTCACTCACCCTCACACTCTCATCCCCTCACTCACTCACCCTCACACCCTCACTCACCCTCACACTCTTACTCTCCCTCACCTTCTCACTCACCCTCACTACCTCACTCACCCTCAGTCACCCTCACACCCTCATACCCTCAGTCACCTCACTCCCTCACTCACCCTCACCCCCTCACTCACCCTCACTCACCCTCACCCCCTCACACCCCCTCACCCTCACCCCCTCACTCACCCTCACCTCCTCACTCACTCACTCACCCTCACACCCTCACTCACCCTCACACTCTTACTCTCCCTCACCTTCTCACTCACCCTCACTACCTCACTCACCCTCACACCCTTATTCACACACACTCACCCATACTCACCCTCACAACCTCACTCACCCACACACTCTGCCTCACTCACCTTCACCCCCTCACCCTCATCCTCTCACTCACCTTCACTCACACACACTCTGACTCACTCACCCTCACTCACCTTCATGCCCTCACTCACATGCACTCGCAACTCACTCACCCTCACTCAGCCTCACACACACACTCTGACTCACTCACCCTCACTCACCCTCACTCACACACACTCTGACTCACACCCTCTGACTCACTCACACACACTCTGACTCACTCACCCTCATTTACCCTTACTCACCCTCACTCAGACACACACACACTCCGACTCACTCACCCTCTCTCTGACTCACTCACCCTCTCTGACTCACTCACACACACTCTGACTCACACACACTCACTCTTACTCACCCTCACTCACTCTCAATCACATACACTCACCCTCACTCACCCTCACTCACCTTCACTCACACACACTCTGACTCACTCACCCTCTCTGACTCACTCACACACACTCTGACTCACTCACCCTCATTTACCCTTACTCACCCTCACTCACCCTCACACACACACACTCTGACTCACTCACCCTCTCTGACTCACTCACACACACTCTGACTCACTCACACACACTCACTCTTACTCACCCTCACTCACTCTTAATCACACACACTCACCCTCACACCCCTCACTCACCTTCACTCACCCTCACTCGCCTTCACTCACCCATTCACACTCTGATTCACTCACCCCTCACTCACCCACACTCACCCTCATTCACCCTCACTCACACTCACCAACCCTCACTCTGACTCACTCATCCTCACTCTGACTCATTCACTATCACTCACTCACCCTCACTCACCCTCATTCACATACCCTCATACATTCTGACTCACTCACTCTGACCTTTTCTCATTCACTCACTCACCCTCACTCACTCATCCACCCTCACTCACTCTGACTCACTCACCCACATTGACTCACTCACCGTCACTGACAGTCACTCACTCACTCATTCACCCTCACCCTGACTCATTCACCCTCACCCACCCACACTCACCCATGCACATCACTCGTTTAGCCAGCCTCACACACCCTCGCTCACACCCTCACTCACCCTCACCCATTCTGACTCACTCACCCTCATTCACACAACCTCACTCACTCACCCTCCCCACTCTGACTCACTCACCCTCACTCACTCTGACTCACTCACCCTCATTTACCCTTACTCACCCTCACTCACCCTCACACACACACACTCTGACTCACTCACCCTCTCTGACTCACTCACACACACTCTGACTCACTCACACACACTCACTCTTACTCACCCTCACTCACTCTTAATCACACACACTCACCCTCACACCCCTCACTCACCTTCACTCACCCTCACTCGCCTTCACTCACCCATTCACACTCTGATTCACTCACCCCTCACTCACCCACACTCACCCTCATTCACCCTCACTCACACTCACCAACCCTCACTCTGACTCACTCATCCTCACTCTGACTCATTCACTATCACTCACTCACCCTCACTCACCCTCATTCACATACCCTCATACATTCTGACTCACTCACTCTGACCTTTTCTCATTCACCTCACTCACCCTCACTCACTCATCCACCCTCACTCACTCTGACTCACTCACCCACATTGACTCACTCACCGTCACTGACAGTCACTCACTCACTCATTCACCCTCACCCTGACTCATTCACCCTCACCCACCCACACTCACCCATGCACATCACTCGTTTAGCCAGCCTCACACACCCTCGCTCACACCCTCACTCACCCTCACCCATTCTGACTCATTCACCCTCACTTACACTCACCCTCACTCACCCACCTGCACTCACTCACCTTCCCCCACTCTGACTCACTCACCCTCATTCACACAACCTCACTCACTCACCCTCCCCACTCTGACTCACTCACCCTCACTCACTCTGACTCACTCACCCTCACCCACCCACACTCATCCACCCACTCATTCAGCCACCGTCACTCAACCCCACTCACCCTCACAACACCCTCACTGACTCACTCTCCCTCACTTACCCTCGCTCACTCTGATTCACTCGCTTGTTCAGCCACCCTCACTCTCTCCCTCTCACTCACTGACTCTCACACACGCTGACTCACACCCTCACTCGCCTTGATTCACTCACTCATCCTCACCCATCTTCACTCACTCAGACTCACTCACCCTCACTCTGACTCACACCCTCACTCACTCACATTCACTCACCCTCACTCACTCTGACTCACCCACCCTCACTCACCTTCACTCACTCACTCACCCTCATTCACTCTGACTCACTCACTCACTCTCAGTCTGCCTCTCTTGCCCTCACTCACCACTCACTCGCTCACCCACACACACACTGACTCACTCACCTTGACTCACTCACTCACAACTCACTTATTCACAACCATCACTCCCTCAGCCTCACTGAGTCATTCACTCACACTCACTCACCATCAGTCACCCTCACTCACTCACCCTCACTCATCACTCACGCACTCACTCACTCAGCCACAAATAAAGTGACGGGGGTATGGTTTATTCATTCATGGGATGTGGGCGTCACTGGCTGGGCCCAGCGTTTATTGCCCATCCCTAATTGCCCCTTGAGAAGGTGGGGGTGAGCTGCCTTGTTGAGCCGCTGCAGTCCATGTGGTGTAGGTACACCCACCGTGCAAGGGGGGAGGGAATCTCTGGGGGTCCTTGGGAGGGGGTGGAGGCCCCATCCCCCACAACCCCAGGGTGCATGAGTCCTGATCTCCAGATCCATTCACTCAATCGCCATCTCCTGGGCTGCGATCTCAATGAACTAATAAATTAGATCTCCCTTACTGTACCTTTCTGTCCATCTTTCTCTCCCCCTCCCTCTCCCTCCCTGTCGCTCCCTCTCGCTCTATCCCTCTCCTCACCCTCTCTCTCCCCCCCTCTCTCTCCCTCTCTCTTTCTCTCTCACCCTCTCCCTCTCTCTACCTCTCTCCTCCCTCTCTCTTCCTCTCTTTTCGTCTCTCCCTCTCCCTCCCTCTCTCTCCCCATCTCTCCCCCTCCCTCTCTCTCCCTCCCTCTCTCTTCCTCTCCCTCCCTCTCTCTCCCTCTCTCTTTCCCTCCCTCTCTCTCTTCCGCTCTCCCCCTCTATCTCTCTTGATCTCCCTCTCTCCACTTCCCTCTCTCTCCCCCTCTCCCTCTCCCTCTCTCTCCCCCTCCCTCCCTCTCTCCCTCTCTCCCCCTCTCCCTCTCCCTCCCCATCCCTCTCTCTCCCCCTCTCTCCCTCTCCCTCCCCCTCTCTCCCCTTCTCCCCCTCTCTCCCTCTCCACCTCTCCCCCTCTCTCTCCCTCTCCCCCTCTCTCTCCCTCTCCACCTCTCCCCCTCTCTCTCCCTCTCCCCCTCTCTCTCCCTCTCCACCTCTCCCCCTCTCTCTCCCTCTCTCCCTCTCCCTCTCTCTCACTCTCAGTAACTACAAGCTTTTGGAAGAGAAGCTGGAGTCAGTATTTAAGGAGACGTTGGCGATCAGAGAGACTCACATCACCAACCTGAGGTGCCAGCTGGACGAGGCTGTGCGACGTAACCAGGAGCTCTCCGACCAGCTGCAGGAGGTGAGTGGGTGGCGGGAGCTTTGCTCTGAATGCCGGGACTGCACGGGTGCGTGGCGAGACCCGTGGGCTTTGTGACACAGTGGGCCACCTCCGGCATGGGAGGCTTGCGTTCGGCCCTTCAGACCTGCGCAGGATCTCATTGCAAAATGTGGCCACTTTTTTGGGGTTTGGAAGGGGAGAGGGTAAATTCCAGAGATCAGGAGCTCCCACCAGCCTGCTCTATCTCATGGCCCTTTTCAGGGGTGGAGGGAGCCTTAACTCATTCAGGACATCTCCAGGTCAGGCTCCCAACCTAGTCGCAGGCCTCTCGGCCTAGTCGCAGGCCTCCTGGCCTAGTCACAGGCCTCTCGGCCTAGTCGCAGGCCTCCTGTCCTAGTCGCAGGCCTCTCGGCCTAGTCGCAGGCCTCCTGTCCTAGTCGCAGGCCTCTCGGCCTAGTCGCGGGCCTCCTGGCCTAGTCGCAGGCCTCTTGGCCTAGTCGCAGGCCTCCTGGCCTAGTCACAGGCCTCTTAGCCTAGTTGCAGGCCTCCTGTCCTAGCCGCAGGCCTCTCGGCCTAGTCGCAGGCCTCCTGGCCTAGTCACAGGCCTCTCGGCATAGTCGCAGGCCTCCTGTCCTAGTCGCAGGCCTCTCGGCCTAGTCGCAGGCCTCCTGTCCTAGTCGCAGGCCTCTCGGCCTAGTCGCGGGCCTCCTGTCCTAGTCGCAGGCCTCTCGGCCTAGTCGCGGGCCTCCTGGCCTAGTCGCAGGCCTCTTGGCCTAGTCGCAGGCCTCCTGGCCTAGTCACAGGCCTTTTAGCCTAGTCGCAGGCCTCCTGTCCTAGCCGCAGGCCTCTCGGCCTAGTCGCAGGCCTCCTGGCCTAGTCACAGGCCTCTCAGCTTAGTCGCAGGCCTCCTGTCCTAGTCACAGGCCTCTCGGCCTAGTTGCAGGCCTCCTGTCCTAGTCGCAGGCCTCTCGGCCTAGTTGCAGGCCTCCTGTCCTAGCCGCAGGCCTCTCGGCCTAGTCGCAGGCCTCCTGGCCTAGTCACAGGCCTCTCGGCATAGTCGCAGGCCTCCTGTCCTAGTCGCAGGCCTCTCGGCCTAGTCGCAGGCCTCCTGTCCTAGTCGCAGGCCTCTCGGCCTAGTTGCGGGCCTCCTGGCCTAGTCGCAGGCCTCTTGGCCTAGTCGCAGGCCTCCTGGCCTAGTCACAGGCCTTTTAGCCTAGTCGCAGGCCTCCTGTCCTAGCCGCAGGCCTCTCGGCCTAGTCGCAGGCCTCCTGGCCTAGTCACAGGCCTCTCAGCTTAGTCGCAGGCCTCCTGTCCTAGTCACAGGCCTCTCGGCCTAGTTGCAGGCCTCCTGTCCTAGTCACAGGCCTCTCGGCCTAGTCGCAGGCCTCCTGTCCTAGTCACAGGCCTCTCGGCCTAGTCGCAAGCCTCCTGGCCTAGTCACAGGCCTCTCGGCCTAGTCGCAGGTCTCCTGGCCTAGTCACAGGCCTCTCGGCCTAGTCGCAAGCCTCCTGGCCTAGTCACAGGCCTCTCGGCCTAGTCGCAGGCCTCCTGTCCTAGTCACAGGCCTCTCGGCCTAGTCGCAAGCCTCCTGTCCTAGTCACAGTCTTCCTGTCCTAGTCACAGGGCTCTTGGCCTAGTCGCAGGCCTCCCAGCCTAGTCCCTCTTGGCCTAGTCACAGGTTTCTCGGTCTAGTCGGAGGCCTCTTGGCCTGGTCTCAGGGCTTTGGACCATAATCCATCAAGGACACTGGCAGAGCCAGGGAACCCCTGCCCCATCCTCTCTAACCGTGTCCCTGCCCCACAGATCACTTTTCAAAAAACCACCACAATCTCTTTTCCAGTTAAAGCGGAACTTGGAACAGGCGGGGCCGAGGGAAGAGGCAGCGGACCAGTTGGTTGCCATGGCGAGGGAGGCAGAGACACCACTGGAGACGAAGCCGGAACGCCGGGAGAGTATCAAGGAAGCAATCAGTGATCATCTGATTGAGGTTGAGAGAGAGGTAAGGGCTGCAGACCCCAGAGAGGGCGATGGGATTGTTGTGAGTGAGGCCTCTCTCTTCTCCCCTCTCTTATTGTCCAGCAATACAACTCACAGGTCCCCTCTAGGCCTCATTCATGAAGCCATTGTTTTCGTTCCCCGCTCCAAACTCTGTTCCTTAACCACCAACTCCATCCCTCTCCATGGCGACAGTCTGAGATCAGCCAGTCTTAGTGCCACAGTCGACCCAAGATGAGCTTCTGACCTCATATCTGCACCATCACTAAGACGCCTATTTCCGCCCGACTCCATCCCTGTCTCAGCTGATCCGCTGCTGAAACCCTCATCCCTGCCTTGGTCTCTTCGACGATTCCAACTCGCTCCCAGCTGGTCTCCCACATCCTAAACTTGAGGTCATCCTGCTGCCTGTGTCTTAACTCATAGCAAGTTCCCTTCCCCTATCACCCCTGTGCTTGCTGACCAACACTGGCTCCCAGTCAAGCAATATCTTGATTTTAAAATTCTCATCCTTGTTTTCAAACCCCTCGTTCTTCCCTATCTCTGTAACCTCCTCCAGTCCCTACAACCCTCCCTATCACTGTTACCTCCTTCAGCCCCTACAACCCTCCCTATCTCTGTAACCTCCTCTAGTCCCTACAACCCTCCATATCACTGTAACCTCCTCCAGCCCCTACAACCCTCCCTATCTCTGTGACCTCCTCCTGTCCCTACAACCTTCCCTATCTCTGTAACCTCCTCCAGCCCCTACAACCCTCCCTATCTCTGTAACCTCCTCCAGTCCCTACAACCCTACCTATCTCTGTAACCTCCTCCAGCCCCTACAACCCTCCCTATCTCTGTAACCTCCTCCAGTCCCTACAACCCACCCTATCTCTGTAACCTCCTCCAGCCCCTACAACACTCTCTATCTCTGTAACCTCCTCCAGCCCCTACACCCCTCCCTATCTCTGTAACCTCCTCCAGCCCCTACAACCCTCCCTATCTCTGTAACCTCCTCCAGCCCCTACAACCCTTCCCATCTCTGTAACCTCCTCCAGTCCCTACAACCCTCCCTATCTCTGTAACCTCCTCCAGCCCCTACAACACTCCCTGTCTCTGTAACCTCCTCCAGCCCCTACACCCCTCCCTATCTCTGTAACCTCCTCCAGCCCCTACACCCCTCCCTATCTCTGTAACCTCCTCCAGCCCCTACAACCCTTCCTATCTCTGTAACCTCCTCCATCCCCATAACCCTCCCTATCTCTGTAACCTCCTCCAGCTCCTACAACCCTCCCTATCTCTGTAACCTCCTCCAGCCCCTACAACCCTCCCTATCTCTGTAACCTCCTCCAGCCCCTACAACCCTCCCTATCTCTGTAACCTCCTCCAGCCCCTACATCCCCCCTTTCTCTGTAACCTCCTCCAGTCTCTACAACCCTCCCTATCTCAGTAACCTCCTCCAGCCCCTACACCCCTCCCGATCTCTGTAACCTCCTCCAGCCCCTACAACCCTCTCTATCTCTGTAACCTCCTCCAGCCCCTACAACCCTCCCTATCTCTGTAACCTCCTCCAGCCCCTACAACCCTCCCTATCTCTGTAACCTCCTCCAGCCCCTACAACACTCTCTATCTCTGTAACCTCCTCCAGCCCCTACAACCTCCCTATCTCTGTAACCTCCTCCAGCCCCTACAACCTCCCTATCTCTGTAACCTCCTCCAGCCCCTACAACCCTCCCTATCTCTGTAACCTCCTCCAACCCCAAAACCCTCCCTATCTCTGTAACCTCCTCCAGCCCCTACAACACTCTCTATCTCTGTAACCTCCTCCAGCCTCTACAACCCTCCCTATCTCTGTAACCTCCTCCAGCCCCTACAACCTCCCTAAACTGTAACCTCCTCCAGCCCCTACAACCCTATCTCTGTAACCTCCTCCAGCCCCTACAACCTCCCTATCTCTGTAACCTCCTCCAGCCCCTACACACCTCCCTATCTCTGTAACCTCCTCCAGCCCCTACACCCCTCCCTATCTCTGTAACCTCCTCCAGCCCCTACACACCTCCCTATCTCTGTAACCTCCTCCAGCCCCTACAACCCTCCCTATCTCTGTAACATCCTCCAGCCCCTACAACTCTCCCTATCTCTGTAACCTCCTCCAGTCCCTACAACCTCCCTATCTCTGTAACCTCCTCCAGCCCCTACAACCCTCCCTATCTCTGTAACATCCTCCAGCCCCTACAACTCTCCCTATCTCTGTAACCTCCTCCAGCCCCTACAACCCTCCCTATCTCTGTAACATCCTCCAGCCCCTACAACCCTCCCTATCTCTGTAACTTCCTCCAGCCCCTACAACCCTCCCTATCTCTGTAACCTCCTCCAGCCCCTTCACCCCTCCCTATCTCTGTAACCTCCTCCAGCCCCTACACCCCTCCCTATCTCTGTAACCTCCTCCAGCCCCTACAACCCTCCCTATCTCTGTAACTCCTCCAGCCCCTACAACACTCCCTATCTCTGTAACCTCCTCCAGCCGCTAAAACCCTCCCTATCTCTGTAACCTCCTCCAGCCCCTACAACCCTCCCTATCTCTGTAACTCCTCCAGCCCCTACAACACTCCCTATCTCTGTAACCTCCTCCAGCCGCTAAAACCCTCCCTATCTCTGTTACCTCCTCCAGCCCCTACACCCCTCCCTATCTCTGTAACCTCCTCCAGCCCCTACACCCCTCCCTATCTCTGTAACCTCCTCCAGCCCCTACAACCCTCCCTATCTCTGTAACTCCTCCAGCCCCATAACCCTCCCTATCTCTGTAACCTCCTCCAGCCGCTAAAACCCTCCGAGATCTCTGGGCTCCTCCAATTCCGGCCTCTTGAGCGTCCCCTCAATTCCCATCGCTCCACCATTGGCGGCCGTGCCTTCAGCTGCTTGGGGGCCCTGAGCTCTGGAATTCCCTCCCTAAATCTCTCCATCTCTCTCCCATTCTTTAAGATGCTCTTTAAAATCAACCTCTTTAACCAACACGAGGAGATCACTCAGCCCCCTTGAGCCTATACAGGAGGCAGCAGCCCTTCAGCCCCACTCGAGCCTGTTACACAGGGACACGAGTGGTGTGTAATATTTTTATTCATAGGATGTGGGTGTTACTGGCTAGGCCAGCATTTATTGCCCATCCCTAATTGCCCCTGTACAGGTTGCAGTTAAGAGTCGACCACGTTGCTATGGGTCTGGAGTCACATGTAGGCCCAGACCAGGTAAGGACAGCAGATTTCCTTCCCTAAAGGGGACATTAGTGACCCAGATGGGTTTTTATCACAATCGGCAATGGTTTCAATAGAATTTTAATTCCAGATTTTTATTGAATTCAAATTCCACCATTTTCCAAGGTGGGATTCGAACCCAGGTCCCCAGAGCATTACCCTGGTCTCTGGAATACTAGCCAAGCGATAATGTCAGCACACCATCATATATGTGTGTGTGTGTGTGTGTGTGTGTTGCATGTGTGCGTGTGCGTGTGTTCATGTGTACATGTGTGTGTGTGTGTGCGTGAGACTGTGTGTATGTGTGTGTGTATGTGTGTGTGTGTACGTGCACGTGTGTGTGTATGTGTGTGTGTGTGTTTGTGTGTGTGTGTACACGAGTGTGTGTGTGAGTGTGTACATGCGTGTGTGTATGTGTACGTGTGTGTGTGTGTGTATACGTGCACATGTGTGTGTACGTGTGTGTGTGTGTGTACGTGTGTGTGTTTGTGTACGTGTGTGTGTGCGTGTGTGTGTGTACGTGTGTGTGTGTGTATGTATGTGTGTGCGTGTGTGTGTGTGTGTGTATGTGTACATGCGTGTGTGTGTGTACGTGTGTGAGTGAGTGTGTATATGTACGTGTGTGTGTGTGTGCATGTGTGTGCGTGTGTGTGTGTATGTATGAGTGTGCGTGTGTGTATGTGTGTGTGTATGTGTGTGTGTCTGTGTGAGTGTGTACATGCGTGTGTGTACATGCGTGTGTGTGTGTGTACATGTGCATGTGTACATGTGTGTGTGTGTGTGTGTGTACGTGCGTGTGTGTGTGTGTGTACGCGCGTGTGTGTGTGTGTACGTGTGTGTGTGTGTACGTGTGTGTGTGTGTACGTGTGTGTCTGTGTGTGCGTGGCTGTTTCTCACTCAAAGATTCTCGAAATTCGATCCAGAGGAATTAGAGAGTTAATGTGTAACACATGTTTGAGAGGATGAGGGCAGCTTGGCTGCCGCCACTGGGGGTCACCGCTGCCTGCTCTGTGAGTCTAGTTGGATTGATTAATCCCTAATTAGTCAATAACTCTATGATCGTTGGATCAAGCGACCTCTCAGGCTGGCCCAGGTGTACGCAATAGGCCTGGGAACTTCCAATGTCCATAAGGGACAGATTAGTCTGCGCTCAGACCTGTGATTTATGTACAATCCCAAACGTAGCAACGGTTGCCAACACTGGCCATCCTGGCCCACGGAGCCGGGAACACCCCACCAGTCAGCGCAAAGACCAGCGAAACCTTCTTCCCTCATCCTCATCCCAGGGCCCGGCTTCGAATCCAGCATCCCCCACCCTGGAAAGAAAGAAAAGACTTGCATTCATATAGCACCTTTCACAACCTCAGAACGTCCCCAAGCACCTCTCAGCCCAAAGAAGTCTCCTTGAAGTGTAGTCACTGCTGAGCATGCGCACAGCAGGATCCCACAGAGAGCAATAATGACCCGGATCACCTGTTCTTTCCCAACTGACATTGGTCGAGGGATAAATATCAGCCCCAGAACACCAGGGAGAATTCCCCGCCCCCCGGCTCTTCTTCCAATAGTGGCCGTGGGATCTTTACACCCACTCGAGAGGGCAGGCCTTGGATAAATGCCTCATTTGAAAGAGGGCACCTCTGACACTGTGGCACTCCCTCAGTACTGACCCTCACACAGTGTGGCTGTCCCTCAGTACTGACCCTCCGACAGTGCAGCACTCCCTCAGTACTGAACTTCCGAGAGTGCAGCACTCCCTCAGTACTGACCCACTGACAGTGCAGCACTCCCTCAGTACTGACCCACTGACAGTGCAGCACTCCCTCAGTACTGACCCTCTGACAGTGCGGCACTCCCTCATTACTGAACCTCTGACAGTGCAGCACTCCCTCAGTACTGACCCACTGACAGTGCAGCACTCCCACAGTACTGACCCTCTGACAGTGCGGCACTCCCTCAGTACTGACCCTCTGACAGTGCAGCACTCCCTCAGTACTGACCCTCTGACAGTGCAGCACTCCCTCAGTACTGACACTCCGACAGAGCGGCGCTCCCTCAGTACTGACCCTCCGACAATGCAGCACTCCCTCAGTACTGACCCTCCGACAGTGCAGCACTCCCTCAGTACTGACACTCCGACAGTGCAGCACTCCCTCAGTACTGACCCTCTGACAATGCAGCGCTCCCTCAGTACTGACCCTCCGACAGTGCAGCACTCCCTCAGTACTGACCCTCTGACAGTGCAGCACTCCCTCAGTACTGACCCTCTGACAATGCAGCGCTCCCTCAGTACTGACCCTCCGACAGTGCAGCACTCCCTCAGTACTGACCCTCCGACAGCGCAGCACTCCCTCAGTACTGACCCTCAGACAGTGCAGCACTCCCTCAGTACTGACCCTCTGACAGTGCAGCACTCCCTCAGTACTGACCCTCCGACAGTGCAGCACTCCCTCAGTGCTGACCCTCTGACAGTGCAGCACTCCCTCAGTACTGACCCTCTGACAGTGCAGCGCTCCCTCAGTACTGACCCTCTGACAGTGCAGCACTCCCTCAGTACTGACCCTCTGACAGTGCGGCACTCCCTCAGTACTGACCCTCTGACAGTGCAGCACTCCCTCAGTACTGACCCTCTGACAGTGCAGCACTCCCTCAGCACTGACCCTCTGACAGTGCAGCACGCCCTCAGTACTGACCCTCTGACAGTGCGGCACTCCCTCAGTACTGACCCTCTGACAGTGCAGCACTCCCTCAGTACTGACCCTCTGACAGTGCAGCACTCCCTCAGTACTGACCCTCTGACAGTGCAGCACTCCCTCAGTACTGACCCTCAGACGGTGCAGCACTCCCTCAGTACTGACCCTCCGACAGTGCAGCACTCCCTCAGTACTGACCCTCTGACAGTGCGGCACTCCCTCAGTACTGACCCTCTGACAGTGCAGCACTCCCTCAGTACTGACCCTCTGACAGTGCAGCACTCCCTCGGTACTGACCCTCTGACAGTGCGGCACTCCCTCAGTACTGACCCTCTGACAGTGCAGCACTCCCTCAGTACTGACCTTCTGACAGTGCAGCACTCCCTCAGTACTGACCCTCTGACAGTGCGGCACTCCCTCAGTACTGACCCTCTGACAGTGCAGCACTCCCTCAGTACTGACCCTCTGACAGTGCGGCACTCCCTCAGTACTGACCCTCCGACAGTGCAGCACTCCCTCAGTACTGTCCCTCTGACAGTGCAGCACTCCCTCAGCACTGACCCTCTGACAGTGCAGCACTCCCTCAGTACTGACCCTCTGACAGTGCAGCACTCCCTCAGTACTGACCCTCAGACAGTGCAGCACTCCCTCAGTACTGACCCTCTGACAGTGCAGCGCTCCCTCAGTACTGACCCTCTGACAGTGCAGCACTCCCTCAGTACTGACCCTCTGACAGTGCAGCACTCCCTCATTACTGACCCTCTGTCAGTGCGGCACTCCCTCAGTACTGACCCTCCGACTGTGCAGCACTCCCTCAGTACTGACCCTCTGACAGTGCGGCACTCCCTCAGCACTGACCCTCTGACAGTGCAGCGCTCCCTCAGTACTGACCCTCCGACAGTGCAGCACTCCCTCAGTACTGACCCTCTGACCGTGTGGCACTCCCTCAGTACTGACCCTCTGACAGTGCAGCACTCCCTCAGTACTGACCCTCCGACAGTGCAGCGCTCCCTCAGTACTGACCCTCTGACAGTGCAGCACTCCCTCAGTACTTACCCTCTGACAGTGCGGCGCTCCCTCAGTACTGACCCTCTGATAGTGCAGCACTCCCTCAGTACTGACCCTCTGACAGTGCAGCACTCCCTCAGTACTGACCCTCCGACAGTGCAGCACTCCCTCAGTACTGACCCTCTGACAGTGCAGCACTCCCTCAGTACTGACCCTCTGACAGTGCAGCACTCCCTCAGTACTGACCCTCCGACAGTGCAGCACTCCCTCAGTACTGACCCTCCGACAGTGCAGCACTCCCTCAGTACTGACCCTCTGACAGTGCAGCACTCCCTCAGTACTGACCCTCTGACAGTGCAGCAATCCCTCAGTACTGACCCTCCGACAGTGCAGCACTCCCTCAGTACTGACACTCCGACAGTGCGGCACTCCCTCAGTACTGACCCTCCGACAGTGCAGCGCTCCCTCAGTACTGACCCTCCGACAGTGCAGCACTCCCTCAGTACTGACCCTCTGACAGTGCAGCACTCCCTCATTACCGACCCTCCGACAGTGCAGCACTCCCTAAGTACTGACCCTCTGACAGTGCGGCACTCCCTCAGTACTGACCCTCCGACAGTGCAGCACTCCCTCAGTACTGACCCTCTGACAGTGCAGCACTCCCTCAGTACTGACCCTCTGACAGTGCAGCACTCCCTCAGCACTGACCTTCTGACAGTGCAGCACTCCCTCA
>JANJGN010003992.1:22500-38018 GCA_026770705.1 Isurus oxyrinchus
TTCCTCTCTCTGTCTCTCTTTCTCTCCCTCCCTCTGTCTCTCTCTCACACACTCTATGTCTCTATCTCTCTCTGTCACACACACACACACACACACTCACTCACTCTGCTCTGACGTTGCCTTGTCTATCAGGTACAGCCAGCTCCTTGCCCAGAAAGCACGGCTGGATGAGATGGAGACAGTGGTGAAAACTCGACAGGAGGCCCTTGATATGGAAGCGAAAACTCAGAAGGAAGTGGCTGAAGCCTATCAGAAACTCCAGGGAGAGTACCACAGGTAGCACATCACCCGCCGATCAGCCCCACCTCTCCTGAAATGATTCCCAAAATCCCAGTGCTTCTCTCATTGTCACCCTCATTGCTCGATATTCCCGCTTGGAGTTTTGACTTTCTAACCCTTGTCTCCTGGACATCGAGGCTGGTGTCCCTTGTCCCAGAAACACAGAACGCTTACAGCGCAGGACGAGGCCATTCAGCCCATCGTGTAATGGGACTAGGTAGGTGGGTCAGGTGTTTCTCACGTGTCGGTGCAGACTCGATGGGCCGAAGGGCCTCTTCTGCACTGTGTGAATCTGTGTGAATCTCTGACTCTGTGTCTGCACCGGCTCTCTGAATGAGCGTTTCACCTCGAGCCTTTCTCCCGCTTTCTCCCAGTAACGCTGCACAGTCTGCCTTTCCCGATAACAGTCCGATTCCCTTTTGAAAGCCTCGATCGAACCTGCCCCCCCGCCCACCACACTCTGGGGCAGCGCATCCCAGACCCTAACCACTCGCTGTGAGATAAAGTTTCTCCTCCTGTCGCTTTAGCTTAATTTATCAAAGACTTCAAACCTGTGCCCCCTCGTTCTCGATCCTTTCGCAAGCGGGAACAGTTTCCCCCCCTCTATCGACTCTGTCCAGGCCCCCTCACGGTTTTGAACATCTCTTATCAAATCCCCTCTCAGCCGTCTCTTCTCCAAGGAAAACAGTCCCAACTTCTCCAATCTTTCCGTGTATCTGAAGTTCCTCATCCCTGGAACCATTCCCCTGAATCTTTTCTGCACCCTCTCCAGTGCCTTCACATCCTTCCTACAGTGCGGAGCCCGGGACTGGACACAATACTCCAGCTGAGGCCGAACGAGTGACTGATACAATCTCAACATAACCTCCTTGCCCCTATTAATAAAGCCTAGGATGCTGTCTGCTTTATTAACTGCTCTCTCGACCTGTCCTGCCACCTCCAACAGTTTCTGCACATATACACCCAGGTCCCTCTGCTCCTGAACCCCCTTTAGGGACGTAGCCTTTATTTTATATTGTGTCGCCATATTCTTCTTACCAAAATGTATCAGCTCACAGTCCGTCTGTGACAGGGACTGACTCACTCCTGCCCCAACAGACTGATGGAGAGCCACACGGACTGTGAGAGGCGCCGGCTGGAACTCAGGGATGACCACAGGGCTGTAAGGAGCCAGCTCAGTGCAATCCAGGTGGAGAAAGCGCGGAGTGAGGCAGAGAGCAACTTCCTGAAGGACCAGAACCAACAACTGGACATTCGCATGTCCAAACTGAGCAGCCAGTGTGAGGTAGGACAGGACACAGCACACACACACACTCACACTCACACTCACACTCACACTCACACACACACTCACACTCACACACACACACTCACACTCACACTCACCCCAACACACTCACACTCACCCCAACACACTCACACTCACACTCACACTCACACTCACCCCAACACACTCACACTCACACTCACACTCACACTCACACTCACACTCACACTCACCCCAACACACTCACACTCACCCCAACACACTCACACTCACCCCAACACACTCACACTCACACACACACTCACACTCACACTCACACTCACCCCAACACACTCACACTCACCCCAACACACTCACACACACACTCACACTCACACACACACACTCACACTCACACTCACATTCACCCCAACACACTCACACTCACCCCAACACACACACTCACACACACACTCACACTCACACTCACACTCACCCCAATACACTCACACTCACCCCAACACACTCACACTCACACACACACTCACACTCACACTCACACTCACACTCACCCCAACACACTCACACTCACCCCAACACACTCACACTCACACTCACCCCAACACACTCACACTCACTCACACTCACACTCACCCCAACACACTCACACACACTCACTCATTCACACACACATATACTCACACTCACACTCACCCCAACACACTCACACACACTCACACTCACACTCACCCCAACACACTCACACACACTCACTCATTCACACACACACTCACACTCACCCCAACACACTCACACTCACTCACACTCACCCCAACACACACACACACACACACACACTCACACTCACCCCAACACACTCACACACACTCACACTCACCCCAACACACTCACACACACACTCACACTCACCCCAACACACTCACACACACTCACACTCACACTCACTCACACTCACACTCACCCCAACACACTCACACTCACCCCAACACACTCACACTCACACTCACCCCAACACACTCACACTCACTCACACTCACCCCAACACACACACACACACTCACACTCACCCCAACACACTCACACTCACTCACACTCACACTCACCCCAACACACTCACACACGCTCACTCATTCACACACACATATACTCACACTCACCCCAACACACTCACACACACTCACACTCACCCCAACACACTCACACACACACACACTCACACTCACACTCACCCCAATACACTCACACACACTCACACTCACGCTCATCCCAACACACTCACACACACACACTCACACTCACACTCACCCAACACACTCACACACACTCACTCATTCACACACACACTCACACTCACCCCAACACACTCACACTCACTCACACTCACACTCACCCGAACACACTCACACACACACACACTCACACTCACCCCAACACACACACACACTCACACTCACCCCAACACACACACACACACTCACACTCACACTCGCCCCAACACACTCACACACACTCACACTCACACTCACTCACACTCACACTCACCCCAACACACTCACACTCACCCCAACACACTCACACACACTCACACTCACACTCACCCCAACACACACACACACTCACCCCAACACACTCACACTCACTCACACTCACCCGAACACACTCACACTCACCCCAACACATTCACACACACTCACACTCACCCCAACACACACACACTCACCCGAACACACTCACACTCACTCACACTCACCCGAACACACTCACACTCACCCAAACACACTCACTCATTCACACACTCACTCAAACTCACACACACTCACTCACTCACACTCACATTCACACACTCTTACACTCACACACTCACTCACACATTCATGCAAACACACACTCAAACACACACTCACACACACAGTCACTCACACACACATACTCCCACTCACTCACACTCACATTCACACTCACTCTCACTCCTTCACACACACACGTACACTCACTGACACTCTCCCTCACACATTCACACACACACTCACTCACACACACACACGCACATGCACACACTCACTCACACTCACACATACACACACACACTCACGCACACACACACAATCACATTCACACACACTTGCACTCTTCACACACACACACACTCGCACTCAATCACACACACACTCACACACACTCACACACACACACTCACATGCACACTCACTCACACACGCACGCTTGCTCACGCACTCACTCATGCACACACTCACTCACACACACACTCACACATACTCACGTTCACATACACTTGCACTAACTCACACACACACTCATGCTCACTCACACTCACACTCTCCAGCTCACACTCTCACTCACACACTCACACATGCTCACACTATCTCACACACACACACATTCACATACACACACTCACTCACACTCACACTCACCCTTGCTCTCCAGCTCACACACTCACTCACACACTCACACACACTCACACTCTCTCACACTCACACTCTCTCACATGCGCACATACACTCACATTTACACACTCACTCACACTCAGTCCCACTCACACTCACTCACACTCACACTCACTCACACTCACACTCATTCCCACACATACTCTCTCACACTCATACTCTCACATGCACACACACACTCACAGTCACACGCTCACTCACACACTCACTCCCACTCACTCCCACTCACACTCATTCCCACACACTCCCACTCACACACACACACACTCACTCACTTTCACTCACACTCACTCTCACTCACACTCACTCTCACTCACTTTCACTCACACTCACTCACACACAATCACACACACACAATCACACACACTCACACTGACACACATTCACACTCACACACTCACTCACAAACACACTCACACACACACTCACACACACTGACTCACACACACTAACATTCACACTCACTTACACTCACTCACGCACGCTCACACTCACACTCCCACTCACACACACACTCACACTCCCACTCACTCACACTCACTCCCACTCACTCACTCACATTTTCACTCATACTCACATTTTCACTCGCTCACACTCACACTCACAGTCATTCACACACATATACTATCCAGACTCCACTATTCCTACTTTACAATAAATCCCAATAAGAGTATGAAAATGATTATATTTTAATGACAGCACACACACACACACGTTCACACACACAAACGCACAGACATACACTCACCGTCAGTCACACACGCACACAGACACACACACATATACACACACACACACACACACACAGACACACACACACACACACGCAGACACACACACACAGACACACACACACACACACAAACGCACAGACATACACTCACCCTCAGTCACACACGCACACAGACACACACGCATATACACACACACACACAAACACACACACACACACAGACACACACACACACACACACACAGACACACACACACAGACAGACACACACACAGACAGACACACACACACACAAATGCACAGACATACACTCACCCTCAGTCACACACGCACACAGACACACACGCATATACACACACACACACACACACACACACAGACACACACACACACAAATGCACAGACATACACTCACCCTCAGTCACACACGCACACAGACACACATGCATATACACACACACAGTCACTCACACACCGCTACATCACAGGAGGCCAGTGGATGGGGCTTTGCCGGTGCCATCACCTCCAGCTGGAGTAGATACATCAAAAATCTCTCTCTTTTTCCTGAAAAGTTGCTGAACCAACTCAAAGGGAATCTGGAGGAGGAGAATCGTCACTTGTTGCACCAGATCAAATCCCTGACTGAGGAGAACCGAAATCTGCTGGAGAAGACAGTCGAGAGTAAGGACCAGTTTCATGAGGAACAAAGGCAGTACATGTGAGTGCTCAGAACTATGCCTGTGCCTGGTAATGTTGGCTCATCATCCAGCACCCCTTGACCAGCGCCCCATGACCAGCGCCCCATGACCAGCGCCCCATGACCAGTGCCCCATGTCCAGTGCCCCTCGACCAATGCCCCTCGACCAGTGCCCCATGACAGTGCCCCATGTACAGTGCCCCATGTACAGTGCCCCTTGACCAATGCCCCATGTACAGTGCCCCTCGACCAGTGCCCCATGACAGTGCCCCATGTACAGTGCCCCTTGACCAATGCCCCATGTACAGTGCCCCTCGACCAGTGCCCCATGACAGTGCCCCATGTACAGTGCCCCTTGACCAGTGCCCATGTACAGTGCCCCTCAACCAGTGCCCATGACCAGTGCCCCTTACCCAGTGCCCCATGACCAGTGCCCCATGACCAGTGCCCCTCGACCAGTGCCCCTCGACCAGTGCCCATGACCAGTGCCCCATGACCAGTGCCCCTCGACCAGTGCCCATGACCAGTGCCCCTTACCCAGTGCCCATGACCAGTGCCCCTCAACCAGTGCCCATGACCACTGCCCCTTGACCAGTGCCCCTCGACCATCTCCCCTTGTCCAGCTCCCCTTGTCTACTGCCCCTTGTCCAATGCCCCTCATCCAGTGCCTCTTGAGAAACCCAGCAACCAACCTTTCCACCCCTTCACCCACCTTGGCCCATCCCTTCCCCGCCTTACCCCGTGCCTCTCTACCGTCCCCTTGCCTGGCCACCCCTCTCTGCGGCGCCCCACCCCCCCCACCCCCCCCCCACCCTCCCCCCTACTCCTTGATGAGCCTGCCCTTCTCTCGCTCACTTGCCTCCCCTTGTTACCCGGACAGGGACAAACTGAATGAGCTGAGACGGGAGAAACAGAAACTTGTGGAGAAGATCATGGATCAGTATCGAGTCATTGACCCCACCATGCCCAGGAGGTGAGGGGGTTGGGGGGGGGGGGAGTGAGGGGAATTGGTGGGGGTCGGGTGGGGTGGGGGGGGGTGGAAAGGATTTATCCCTCGATGCAGGGGGCTCACACAACCCCTCTCTGTCCCAGCAGGAAGGGGAACTGGATAACGGACAAGATGAAGAAGTTGATTAAACCTCGGAAGGAGATCAGCAAGGACCAGCTGAGGACCATCTTCATCAACACAGGAGGCAGCCTCGACTCGACGGAGGAGCCCACCCCGCAGGATAACTCCGAGCTACCCCAGAACCCCTCCAAACACACAGGTAACACAAGACCACTCTATCAATCACCCTCCCTCCCAGGGAGACAGATCCCCCACCCCCGACATTACACAAGGTGGTCTTCGATTGGAGAGCGAGGGGATTGGAGGGATGGTCTTTGAAGGGAGAGTCAGGGGACTAGAGGGATGGTCTTCAAATGGAGAGTGAGGAGACTAGAGGGATGGTCTTCGATTGGAGTCAGGGGACTAAAGGAATGGTCTTCGATTGGAGAGTCAGGAGACTAGAGGGGTGGTCTTCCATGGGAGAATTAGGGGATTAGAGAGGTGGCCATCAATGGGAGAGTTAGGGGATTAGAGGGATGGTCTTCGATTGGAGAGTGAGGGATTAGAGTGATGGTCTTCGATGGGAGTGTTAGGGGTATAGAGAGATGGTCATTGATGGGAGAGTGAGGGGACTAGAGGGATGGTCTTCAATCAGAGAGTGAGGGGATTGGAGGAATGGCCTTCGATTAGAGAGTGAGGGATTAGAGGGATGGTCTTCGATGGAAGTGTTAGGGGTATAGAGAGATGGTCTTTGATAGGAGCATGAAGGGATTAGAGGGATGGTCTTCAATGGGAGAGGAAGGGGATTTGAAGGATGGTCTTTGATGGGAGAGGGAGCCGATTAGAGGGATGGTCTTCGATGGGAGAGTTAGGAGATTGGAGGGATGGTGTTCAATTGGACAGTGAGGGGATTAGAGGGATGGTCTTTGATGGGAGAGGGAGGGGATAGAGGAATGGTCTTCAATGGGAGAGCGAGGGGATTAGAGGGATGGTCTTTGATGGGAGAGGGAGGGGATAGAGGGATGGTCTTTGATGGGAGAGTGAGGGGATTAGAGGGATGGTCTTTGATGGGAGAGGGAGGGGATAGGGGGATGGTCTTTGATGGGAGAGGGAGGGGATTAGAGGGATGGTTTGTGATGGGAGAGCGAGGGGATTAGAGAGATGGTTTGTGATGGGAGAGCGAGGGGACTGGGGGATGGGTTTCACTGAAGACTGAAGGGGGGTCTCAGGTGAAGGGCTGAATGAACTTCCCTCATCCTCAGCCGGTCTTGTGACATTCAGGTGGATCGGACACCCTGAGCCGACACACGAAGGAGCCGGAGATGGATGGATCGCCTGAGGCCGGAACGGTCCAGCTGAGGGTTCGCCGGAAACTGAGCTCCCGGATCTACGGCTCAGATACCCCTCGGCAGAGGTTCCGGCAAAGGCGGGTAGGCTGGTACGCGACTGGAAACGAGGAGGAGGAGGAGGAGGAGGGGGAGGAGGAGGAGGCCGCCGACTTGTCTTCACACTGCAGCAGCACCGTCAGCAGAGACAGTGACCCAGCGCTGGATCTGAAAGGTTGTGAATTAGCGACGGGATTAGAAAAACTGGGCTTGTTCCCCTTGGGGCAAAGGAGATTGAGGGGGGAGGGGAGGTGGATTTTGATAGTGGTGGACAAGATGGTGACAGGTTTGGGATCAGGTACACAAAGAAAAGTTGTTCCCATTGGCTGATGGGACAAGCGCTTGGAGGTTGGCGGTGGGGGAACAACACAGGTTTAAGGTTTTGGCTAAGAAGGGGGGGAAGGTGCAGAAAGGAAATTGGGTGGGCGCCCAAGGGAAATAAAATTGCGGGGATACGGGGATAGGACAGTGGGCGGGGAATGGGGCCGACTGGATTGGCGCGCAGAGAGTTAGCGTGGGCTCGATGGGCCGAATGGCCCCCCCCCCCCCCTTCAGTGCCCCGACGACCTGGTGGCAAACAACGTGGGGAAACCAAGCCATTTTGAGGGCCAACCTGGTCATGAAATGGCCTGAGGGCACGGGGCTGGGCGGGGCCTGTAACTGTGGCTGCAGGGCCTCAAGGGAAGCCTGGAGCCGCAGGCCTCGGCCTTGTTGCTAAGGGCCACGAGCCCTAGGGGTGGAGGGGGGTGTAAGCCCTGTTGCCTAAACCTGACCATTTGAGACGTTAGATTGAAACATGTCACTTGGACACATGCCCCGCTGTTGCTGGCCAAACTCCGAAAGAGGCTTTAGTAAGAGAGTAGGCCCCCGCTCCCTCAGCCCCACCGCCAGTTATCCCAGCGTTCCCGGGAGGAGCCTTTCAGCCAGAGACTTTGTAAAGCACTCGTCAATCCCCAGCTGGAGTATGCTGGGTAACTCTGGGCCACCGCACTTTTGGAAAGGTGTCAGGAGCCTGGGAGAGAGGGCGGAGGAGACTGACCAGAACGGGGACCTGGGAAACGAGTCACCTGGAGAAGCTGGGATTCTTCTCCCTCGCGCAGTGAAGGTTAAGAGGGAGATTGAATCGAGGCATTCGCAGCCAGTTCGGAGACGCATTTAACGTGGTAAAGTTTAGTGCCTTCCACTTTCAGAAATGGCCGAGAGCCTGGAAGTGGGCAAAGATCCTCAGAACAAAAACCCAGAGAGGTCCACAATCACCGACAGCACTGAAGGTTTCATTTTGCTTATTCCTATTTAAGTTCCCAACCAAATTTGATTGGTCACCACCCTAACGCAAGCATTTCCTCAGGGTGGGGGGGGGGTCCACCAAGCAGTGGACAGAGGGCCGTAGAAAGCTCCAGCACTTTCCGGGGTGAAATGGGGATTTTTACGGAAAAAGAACATAATCCATGTTTGAATTGATTTGTAGTTCCATGTCCGTGCACACTTTCCCTCTCAATTCCTCTACCCTCCCCCACTCTGTTTCAAATGGGAGCATGCTATGTAAACGTGTCACGCTGTAGTTACACTGTAACGCCACTGGTGGCACTGTGGGACTGCGGTTTGTCATTCCCGGGTCCCTCGTGTTGGTTTTGGACAAAACCCCCTCTCTCTCTCTCTCTCTCTCTTACTCTCTCTTTCTCACTCCCTTTTTCTCTATCTCTTGCTACACTCCTATTTCCTCTTCCACTCTCACCTTCTCTCCCTCTGAACTCTCCCCTCTCCCCCTTGCCCCCCCTTTCTGTTTTCTCTCTCTCTTTCCACTCTCTCTCCCTTCCTCCCTTGCCCTATGTCCCTTTGCCTCCCCTTTCTCCCCTCCTTTCTCTTTCTCTCTCTCCCTGTCTCGCCCCCCCACCCCCCCCTCCCATTTACTCATTCTCCCTCTTTCTCTCCCTGAACTGCATCTCCCCCTCCAAAACCATTCCCCACAACAGGCACTGACATTCCGACTGGAACCAGCTCCTGCAGACATGTTCCCTTGTGACTCTCTCTCTCTCCCCCTTTCTCTCTGTCTCTGTCTCTCTCTCTCTCTCGCTTTCTCTCTCCCCCTTTCTCTCTGTCTCTGTCTCTCTCTCTCTCTCTGTATCTGTCTAATTTCTCTCTCTTTTCTCTCTTGGTTTCTGTTTTTTCTGTAGATGTGTGTGATTCGTTCTCTCTCTGTCTCTCTATCGCTCTATCCCTCTATCTCTCTCTGTTTGTCTCTGTCTCTCTTTGTTTCTGATTCTCCCCCTCTCTGTCTCTTTCTATCTCCATCTCACTCTCTCTGGGTGTCTGTCTCTTTCTTTCTCTCTGCCTGTCTCTCTATCTACTTCTATCTTTCTGACCCCCTCTCTCTGGCCCTCCCTTTGTCCGTTTTTCTGTCTCTGTCTTTCTCTCCTTCTCTGTACATGCATCTGTCCCTCTCTCTCTCTCTATGTCTCTCTCTGTCCCTCCCTCTGTTTCTCTCTTGCACTCTGTGCCTGTCTCTCTCTCTCTGTCCCTCTCTCAGTCCCTTTCTCGCGCTCTCTCTCCGTTTGTCTCTCTCGTTCTGTCACTCCCTCTGTCACTCTGTCTCCCTCTCTCTCTCTCTCTCTCCCGATGTCTCTCTCTCTCTGTCTCTCTCTCTGACCTTCTCCCTGTCCCTCTTTCTCTTCTGTGCCGATGTCTCTCCCTCTCTCTCTCACTTTCTGCCTCTCTGATCCTCTGTCCCTCTCTCACTCTCTCTCTCTCCCGATGTCTCTCCCTCTCTCTCTCTGTCTCTCTGTCTCTCTCTCTCTGTCACTCTCTCTCTCCCCCACCTGCTCTCTATTCCCACGATGCCCTCAAGGGACCTATTTACCTTTATCGAGCCCAGTGACACTTGGGCCCAGTCACTGCTCCCCGATGGTAGGAGCTTGGTTGTTGAAAAGGAACTAACTGACCACAGGACTCACCATCCTGGATGCTGTTCCTCAAATTCCCTGCCAGTTTCCTGTTCTCACAGCTCGCTCTGTAATCAGCCAAAACTCCCGTTACTGAACGTGCTGATTCACCAAGGGACTGAACAGCAGAGAGTTCACTGTCAGCTCAGTGCACAGCTCACACCCAACCCTGACTCACACTCTGCCCATTCCTCCTGGAGGCTGATCCAATCTAAACACCTTCCTCTAGTCCCCAAACACACCTGTCAAAACTTATCTCTGTACCTGTCCTGGGAGTGTTTGATGGGGACAGTGTAGAGGGAGCTTTACTCTGTATCCAACCCCGTGCTGTACCTGTCGTGGGAGTGTTTGATGGGGACAGTGTAGAGGGAGCTTTACTCTGTATCTTACCCTGTGCTGTACCTGTCCTGGGAGTGTTTGATGGGGACAGTGTAGAGGGAGCTTTACTCTGTATCTAACCCCGTGCTGTACCTGTCCTGGGAGTGTTTGATGGGGACAGTGTAGAGAGAGGTTTACTCTGTATCTAACCCCGTGCTGTACCTGTCCTGGGAGTGTTTGATGGGGACAGTGTAGAGGGAGCTTTACTCTGTATCCAACCCCGTGCTGTACCTGTCGTGGGAGTGTTTGATGGGGACAGTGTAGCGGGAGCTTTACTCTGTATCTAACCCTGTGCTGTACCTGTCCTGGGAGTGTTTGATGGGGACAGTGTAGAGGGAGCTTTACTCTGTATCTAACCCCGTGCTGTACCTGTCCTGGGAGTGTTTGATGGGGACAGTGTAGAGGGAGCTTTACTCTGTATCTAACCCCGTGCTGTACCTGTCCTGGGAGTGTTTGATGGGTACAGTGTAGAGGGAGCTTTACCCTGTATCTAACCCCGTGCTGTACCTGTCCTGGGAGTGTTTGATGGGGACAGTGTAGAGGGAGCTTTACTCTGTATCTAACCCCGTGCTGTACCTGTCCTGGGAGTGTTTGATGGGAACAGTGTAGAGGGAGCTTTACTCTGTATCTAACCCTGTGCTGTACCTGTCCTGGGACCGTTTGATGGGGACAGTGTAGAGGGAGCTTTACTCTGTATCTAACACCGTGCTGTACCTGTCCTGGGAGTGTTTGATGGGGACAGTTTGGAGAGAGCTTTACTCTGTATCTAACCCCGTGCTGTACCTGTCCTGGGAGTGTTTGATGGGGACAGTGTAGAGTAAGCTTTACTCTGTATCTAACCCCGTGCTGTACCTGTCCTGGGAGTGTTTGATGGGGACAGTGTAGAGGAAGCTTTACTCTGTATCTAACCCCGTGCTGTACCTGTCCTGGGAGTGTTTGATGGGGACAGTGTAGAGGGAGCTTTACTCTGTATCTAACATGAACCTTATTCCACTCCCCGGTAATGGAGAGAGCTGGCGGAGGCTAATTAACAGACAGCCAGCATGAATCGTGTGCTGAAACGCTCAGTGCTGCCTGGGGGGAGTGGGGGGGGAAGTGCAGGGGTCAGTGCATGTGCTGAGGGGGGAGCTCACTGACAGCTCCCTGAAGGCACAGATCAGCCTCAGGGAGCTGAAGATATCTAACATTAAAAATAAAGATTCTGAAATGAGGGTAGATATTGTCCCCCCATGTGGCTCTGTCACATGAGCAGGTGCTGGATACGAGGTTGTCTGTCTTGCCTGTGATGCCTTCCTTGGTCGGATAGCCGGCTACTTATACAATTTGTGGTTCCGGCGGCAGCCAGGAGAGTGAACGTGAGCGTGCGCGACCCAAGTTGAGCTTTGCCTCTCCCTTCCCGGTTTTCAAAGCTCCTTCTCCTCTTACATTGCAGGTTCAGGAGGTTCGTAACTGAGCGCGGAGCCGTGCTGACTCTCACCGCTGCATTTGGGGTCTCCTCGCAGCCTCTGTCACCCGCTCAAGAGTCCGTCCGTCACTGACAGCTGCCGGGCGCTTCCCAGCCAGATCCTACCTCTGCCCCGCCACGCTGAGTTCATTCAATCCCTCTCTCCTCCTTCTCTCCTCTCTCCTTCTCTCTCTCTCTCTCTCTCGAGGGGCCGGGGTGGGGCGGTGGCTGGTTTGGAGTTGGTGGGGGAGGGGTGCGGGGGTGGGTGGGTATCCCACTGAATCCAGCGAGGGCAAATCAACCCCCCCCCCCCCCCAATGACACCACCACTCACCACCCCCACCTTGCCCTCCCGTCGTCCTACCCCCCACCCACCCCCCCCCCCCCCCCCCCCCCCCCCACCATCGCCTCACCCCGCCACCACCCATTTGCCAACCCGACGGCTTAGCGCTGGGGTGGGAGGGGCGGCGAGAGGATTGGGAATGGGGTGCGATGCCCCCCGCAGTCGAGCAGCTGGCCGGAGCGAAGGGGAGGCCGGGTGGGCAGGAGAGGGCAGGGGGCATGCCTCTGAGGCCCCTCCTTGATGGGAGCGGGGCTGAGACGGAGTTGTGGGGGCGGGGGAGGGGGAGGGTAGAGGGGTGTGGGGGGGGGTGTAGAGGGGTGGGGGGTGGTGGTGCAGGGGTGGGTGCAGGGGGGGTGGATAGAGGAAAAGCTGAGAGGTGGGGGGGGTTGTCTGCGGTACCCAGAGACAGTAAAACCTCACGTGTTGTCAAAGCGGCGCGAGAGGCTCCACTTCAAACCAGGGCCTGAGCGCACAGCCCGAGATTGAAGCTGGCGGATGTTTCTAGAATGTTCAGAGGGGGTTAACCTTCAGCACGGAGCTGCCTCAGGGAGCTGAAGATCTCCAACGTTCAAAGTAAAGATTTTAAAATGAAGGGAGACATCGTTCCCCCACCCTCTACTGCACACCCCCCCCCGCTCCCCCCCCACAATGTGGCTCTGTCACACGAGCAGGGGACCTGTTAAAAACGAGATTTAAAAGTGTTTATTTTGTTTTTAATTAAGCATCGGAAACCAACCTCACCCTCCCCTCCCCCCCCACCCCCGCCCGGGGATGAGGTGCCCCTCGAAAATCCAAAGGCCGCTCAGCCCCTTTCGCCCGCCCGCCAAGCAGAAGGCTGTACGGGCAGGGGAAGGTCCCCTTTAATTCATCTATTTATTTATTAATTCTTCCTTGCCGGCGGGCACACTGCCAACTCCCGCTGGCCGACATATCGCCTGAGCGAGAGGCTGAGGTCATGGGCGCTCGCCCAGTATCATCGCCCGCTCTTTCACGCCCGTACCTGGTGGGCGTGTGCCCGTGCAACCGAGCTGGAAATCTAGCCCCATCGTGGCTAATGTGAGAGGGTGGGGGGGATGGAGTATAAAAGCAGGGAGTGGGGGGGTGCTCTTACCACAACTGGACAGGGCGTTGGTGAGACAGCACCTGGAGTACTGTGCCCACTTTCAGGTCCCCTTAGTTAAGGAGGGATGTACTCGCAATGGAAGCAGTTAAGGTTCACACGGTCGATTCCCGGGATGAAGGGGGTTTGTCTTATGAGGAGAGGTTGAGCAGGTTGGGCCCTGTACCCACTGGACTTTAGAAGAATGAGAGGCGATCTTATCGAAATGTAAAAGATTCTGGGAAGGGTGGATGCTGAGAGGATCTTTCCCTCTCGTGGGGGAATCTAGAACATGGGGATAAATCTAGAACAGGAAGTTTAGAATGCAGGGATCCAGAATGAGAAGGAATCTAGAATGGGAGGGAATCTAGAATGGGTGATCTAGAATGGGGGTCTAGAATGTGGAGAGTCTAGAATGTGGGGAGTCTAGAACATGGGGAATCTGGAACCGGGGAAATCTAGAACACGGGGAAATCTAGAATGTGGGGAATCTAGAATGAGGGGGATCTAGAATGGAGGAATCTAGAACGAAGGGATCTAGAATGAGGGGAATCTAGAACGAGGGGGAATCTAGAACGAGGGGAGCTCAGTTTCAGACTAAGTTTAAGATGGAGATGAGGAGGAATTTCTTCTCAGAGGGTCATCAGTCTGTGGAACCCTCTTCCCCAGAGAGCAGTGGAGGCTGGGGCACTGAGTATAGTCAAGGGTGAGATACACTTGTTGATCAACAACGGAGTCAAAGGGGGTAGGTGGGAATGTGGAGTTGAGGCCACAATCAGATCGGCCAAGATCTTACTGACTGGCAGAGCAGGCTCGAGGGGCCGAATGGCCTCCTCCGGTGAGAGCAGCGGCTCCACGGGGACCAGCTGGGCATCGAGCTGGCCTGATCTTGATCTGGGGGTGGCAATGAGCAATGCCATGGGTAGCCAGCTCACACATTCACAGAGTCGCAGAATGGTTACTGCGCAGAAGGAGGCCATTCAGCCCATCATGTCTGCAGCGGCTCCCCGAATGAGCCACTCCCCCAGGGCCACTCTCCCCCCTTCCCCCCTAATGCTGCACAGTCTTCCTTTCCCGATAACAGTCCGATTCCCTTTTGAAAGCCTCGATCGAACCTCCTCCCACCACACTCTGGGGCAGCGCATCCCAGACCCTAACCACTCGCTGTGAGATAAAGTTTCTCCTCCTGTCGCTTTAGCTTCATTTATCAAAGACTTCAAACCTGTGCCCCCTCGTTCTTGATCCTTTCGCGAGTGGGAACAGTTTCCCCCCCTCTATCGACTCTGTCCAGACCCCTCACGGTTTTGAACATCTCTTATCAAATCCCCTCTCAGCCGTCTCTTCTCCAAGGAAAACAGTCCCAACGTCTCCAATCTTTCCTCATAACTGAAGTTCTTCATCCCTGGAACCATTCCCCTGAATCTTTTCCGCACTCTCT
>JANJGN010003993.1:0-38015 GCA_026770705.1 Isurus oxyrinchus
TCTCTCTCTCTCTCTCACTGTGACATTCTCTCTCTCTCTCTCACTGTGACATTCTCTCTCTCTCTCTCACTGTGACATTCTCTCTCTCTCTCTCATTGTGGCATTCTCTCTCTCTCTCTCACTGTGACATTCTCTCTCTCTCACTGTGACATTCTCTCTCTCTCTCTCACTGTGACATTCTCGCTCTCTCTCTCACTGTGACATTCTCGCTCTCTCTCTCACTGTGACATTCTCTCTCTCTCACTGTGACATTTTCCCTCTCTCACTGTGACATTCTATCTCTCTCTCTCTCACTGTGACATGCTGTCTCTCTCTCCCTCATTGTGACATTCTCTCTCTCACTGTGACATTCCCTCTCTCTCTCACTGTGATATTCTCTCTCTCTCTCACTGTGATATTTTCTCTCTCTCTCTCTCACTGTGACATTTTCTCTCTCTCTCTCTCTCACTATGACATTCTCTCTCTCTCTCTCACTGTGACATTCTCTCTCTCTCTCTCTCTCTCTCACTGTGACATTCTCTCTCTCTCTCTCACTGTGACATTCTCTCTCTCTCTCTCACTGTGACATTCTCTCTCTCTCTCTCACTGTGACATTCTCTCTCTCTGACTGTGACATTCTCTCTCTCTCTCTCACTGTGACATTCTCTCTCTCTCTCACTGTGACATTCTCTCTCTCTCTCTCTCTCTCTCTCTCACTGTGACATTCTCTCTCTCTCTCACTTTGACATTCTCTCTCTCTCTCACTTTGACATTCTCTCTCTCTCTCTCACTTTGACATTCTCTCTCTCTCTCTCACTTCTCTCTCTCTCTCTCTCACTTCTCTCTCTCTCTCACTTTGACATTCTCTCTCTCTCTCAGTGTGACTTTCCCTGTCTCTCTCTCTCACTGTGACATTCTCTGTCTCTCTCTCTCTCTCACTTTGACATTCTCTGTCTCTCTCTCTCACTGTGACATTCTCTCCCTCTCTCTCTCTCTCACTGTGACATTCTCTCTCTCTCTCTCACTGTGACATTCTCTCTCTCTCTCTCACTGTGACATTCTCTCTCTCTCTCTCACTGTGACATTCTCTCTCTCTCTCTCTCTCTCTCTCTCACTTTGACATTCTCTCTCTCTCTCTCACTTTGACATTCTCTCTCTCTCTCACTGTGACATTCTCTCTCTCTCTCACTGCGACATTCTCTCTCTCTCACTGCGACATTCTCTCTCTCTCACTGCGACATTCTCTCTCTCTCACTGCGACATTCTCTCTCTCTCTCTCACTGTGACATTCTCACTCTCTCTCTCACTGTGACATTCTCTCTCTCTCTCTCACTGTGACATTCTCTCTCTCTCACTGTGACATTTTCCCTCTCTCACTGTGACATTCTATCTCTCTCTCTCTCACTGTGACATCCTGTCTCTCTCTCCCTCATTGTGACATTCTCTCTCTCACTGTGACATTCTCTCTCTCTCTCACTGTGATATTCTCTCTCTCACTCACTGTGATATTTTCACTCTCTCTCTCTCACTGTGACATTCTCTCTCTCTCTCTCAATGTGACATTCTCTCTCTCGCTCTCTCTCACTGTGACATTCTCTCTCTCTCTCTCACTGTGACATTCTCTCTCTCTCTCTCTCACTGTGACATTCTCTCTCACTGTGACATTCTCTCTCTCTCTCACTTTGACATTCTCTCTCTTTCTCTCACTTGGACATTCTCTCTCTCTCTCTCACTGTGACATTCTCTCTCTCTCTCTCACTGTGACATTCTCTCTCTCTCTCTCACTGTGACATTCTCTCTCTCTCTCTCACTGTGACATTCTCTCTCTCTCTCACTGTGACATTCCCTCTCTCTCTCTCACGTGACATTCTCTATCTCTCTCTCACTGTGACATTCTCTCTCTCTCTCTCACTGTGACATTCTCTCTCTCTCTCTCACTATGACATTCTCTCTCTCTCTCTCACTATGACATTCTCTCTCTCTCTCTCTCTCACTGGGACATTCTCTCTCTCTCTCTCTCACTGGGACATTCTCTCTCTCTCTCTCTCTCTCTCTCTCAATGTGACATTCTTTCTCTCTCTCTCTGTCTCACTGTGACATTCTTTCTCTCTCTCTCACTGTGACATTCTCTCTCTCTCTCTCACTGTGACATTCTCTGTCTCTCTCTCACTGTGACATTCTCTGTCTCTCTCTCACTGTGACATTCTCTCTCACTCTCTCACTGTGACTTTCTCTCTCTCTCTCTCTCTCTCACTGTGACATTCTCTCTCTCTCTCACTGTGACATTCTCTCTCCCACTGTGACATTCCCTCTCTCACTGTGACATTCTCTCTCTCACTGTGACATTCTCTCTCTCACTGTGACATTCTCTCTCTCTCTCACTGTGACATTCTCTGTCTCTCTCTCTCACTGTGACATTCTCTGTCTCTCTCTCTCTCTCTCACTTTGACATTCTCTGTCTCTCTCTCTCTCTCTCTCTCTCTCACTGTGACATTTATTCTCTCTCTCTCACTGTGACATTCTTTCTCTCCTTCTCACTGTGACATTCTCTCTCTCTCTCTCACTGTGACATTCTCTCTCTCTCTCACTGTGACATTCTCTCTCTCTCTCACTGTGACATTCTCTATCTCTCTCACTGTGACATTCTCTCTCTCTCTCACTGTGACATTCTCTCTCTCACTGTGACATTCTCTCTCTCACTGTGACATTCTCTATCTCTCTCTCACTGTGACATTCTCTCTCTCTCACTGTGACATTCTCTCCCTCTCTCTCACTGTGACATTCTCTCTCGCTCTCTCACTGTGACATTCTCTCTCGCTCTCTCACTGTGACATTCTCCCTCTCTCTCTCTCACTGTGACATTCTCTCTCTCACTGTGACATTCTCTCTCTCACTGTGACATTCTCTCTCTCTCTCTCACGGTGACATTCTCTCTCTCTCACTGTGACATTCTCTCTCTCTCACTGTGACATTCTCTCTCTCTCACTGTGACATTCTCTCTCTCTCTCACTGTGACATTCTCTCTCTCTCTCTCACTGTGACATTCTCTCTCTCTCTCTCACTGTGACATTCTCTCTCTCTCTCTCACTGTGACATTCTCTCTCTATCTCTCACTGTGACATTCTCTCTCTCTCTCTCACTGTGACATTCTCTCTCTCTCTCTCACTGTGACATTCTCTCTCTCTCACTCACTGTGACATTCTCTCTCTCTCTCTCTCACTGTGACATTCTCTCTCTCTCTCTCACTGTGACATTCTCTCTCTCTCTCTCACTGTGACATTCTCTCTCTCTCTCTCACTGTGCCATTCTCTCTCTCTCTCTCACTGTGACATTCTCTCTCTCTCTCTCACTGTGGCATTCTCTCTCTCTCTCTCACTGTGGCATTCTCTCTCTCTCTCTCACTGTGACATTCTCTCTCTCTCTCTCACTGTGACATTCTCTCTCTCTCTCTCACTGCGACATTCTCTCTCTCTCTCTCTGCGACATTCTCTCTCTCTCTGCGACATTCTCTCTCTCTCTCTCACTGTGACATTCTCTCTCTCTCTCTCACTGTGACATTCTCTCTCTCTCTCTCACTGTGACATTCTCTCTCTCTCACTGTGACATTTTCCCTCTCTCACTGTGACATTCTATCTCTCTCTCTCTCACTGTGACATCCTGTCTCTCTCTCCCTCATTGTGACATTCTCTCTCTCACTGTGACATTCCCTCTCTCTCTCACTGTGATATTCTCTCTCTCTCTCACTGTGATATTTTCTCTCTCTCTCTCTCACTGTGACATTTTCTCTCTCTCTCTCTCTCACTGTGACATTCTCTCTCTCTCTCTCACTGTGACATTCTCACTCTCTCTCTCTCTCTCACTGTGACATTCTCTCTCTCTCTCTCACTGTGACATTCTCTCTCTCTCTCTCACTGTGACATTCTCTCTCTCTCTCTCACTGTGACATTCTCTCTCTCTCTCTCACTGTGACATTCTCTTTCTCTCTCTCACTGTGACATTCTCTCTCTCTCTCTCTCACAGTGACATTCTCTCTCTCTCTCTCTCTCTCTCTCTCTCACTGTGACATTCTCTCTCTCTCTCACTTTGACATTCTCTCTCTCTCTCACTTTGACATTCTCTCTCTCTCTCTCACTTTGACATTCTCTCTCTCTCTCTCTCACTTCTCTCTCTCTCTCTCTCACTTCTCTCTCTCTCTCTCACTTTGACATTCTCTCTCTCTCTGTGTGACTTTCCCTGTCTCTCTCTCTCTCACTGTGACATTCTCTGTCTCTCTCTCTCTCTCACTTTGACATTCTCTGTCTCTCTCTCTCACTGTGACATTCATTCTCTCTCTCTCACTGTGACATTCTTTCTCTCTCTCTCACTGTGACATTCTTTCTCTCTCTCTCACTGTGACATTCTTTCTCTCTCTCTCACTGTGACATTCTTTCTCTCTCTCTCACTGTGACATTCTTTCTCTCTCTCTCACTGTGACATTCTTTCTCGCTCTCTCTCACTGTGACATTCTTTCTCTCTCTCACTGTGACATTCTCTCTCTCTCTCACTGTGACATTCTCTCTCTCTCTCACTGTGACATTCTCTCTCTCTCTCACTGTGACATTCTCTCTCTCTCTCACTGTGACATTCTCTCTCTCACTGTGACATTCTCTCTCTCACTGTGACATTCTCTCTCTCTCTCTCTCACTGTGACATTCTCTCTCTCTCACTGTGACATTCTCTCCCTCTCGCTCACTGTGACATTCTCTCTCGCTCTCTCACTGTGACATTCTCTCTCGCTCTCTCACTGTGACATTCTCTCTCTCTCTCACTATGACATTCTCTCTCTCACTGTGACATTCTCTCTCTCACTGTGACATTCTCTCTCTCACTGTGACATTCTCTCTCTCTCTCTCTCACTGTGACATTCTCTCTCTCTCACTGTGACATTCTCTCTCTCTCACTGTGACATTCTCTCTCTCTCACTGTGACATTCTCTCTCTCTCACTGAGACATTCTCTCTCTCTCTCTTACTGTGACATTCTCTCTCTCTCTCTCACTGTGACATTCTCTCTCTCTCTCTCACTGTGACATTCTCTCTCTCTCTCTCACTGTGACATTCTTTCTCTCTCTCTCACTGTGACATTCTCTCTCTCTCTCACTGTGACATTCTCTCTCTCACTGTGACATTCTCTCTCTCTCTCTCTCACTGTGACATTCTCTCTCTCTCTCTCACTGTGACATTCTCTCTCTCTCTCTCACTGTGACATTCTCTCTCTCTCTCTCACTGTGACATTCTCTCTCTCTCTCTCACTGTGACATTCTCTCTCTCTCTCTCACTGTGACATTCTCTCTCTCTCTCTCACTGTGACATTCTCTCTCTCTCTCTCACTGTGACATTCTCTCTCTCTCTCACTGTGACATTCTCTCTCTCTCTCACTGTGACATTCTCTCTCTCTCTCACTGTGACATTCTCTCTCTCACACTGTGACATTCTCTCTCTCTCTCTGCGACATTCTCTCTCTCTCTGCGACATTCTCTCTCTCTCTCTCACTGTGACATTCTCTCTCTCTCTTTCACTGTGACATTCTCTCTCTCTCTCTCACTGTGACATTCTCTCTCTCTCACTGTGACATTTTCCCTCTCTCACTGTTACATTCTATCTCTCTCTCTCTCACTGTGATATTCTCTCTCTCTCTCACTGTGATATTTTCTCTCTCTCTCTCTCACTGTGACATTCTCTCTCTCTCTCTCACTGTGACATTCTCTCTCTCTCTCTCTCTCACTGTGACATTCTCGCTCTCTCTCTCACTGTGACATTCTCTCTCTCTCTCACTGTGACATTCTCTCTCTCTCTCTCACTGTGACATTCTCTCTCTCTCTCTCTCTCTCACTGTGACTTTCTCTGTCTCTCTCTCTCTCACTGTGACATTCTCTCTCACTGTGACATTCTCTCTCTCTCTCACTTTGACATTCTCTCTCTCTCTCTCACTTTGACATTCCCTCTCTCTCTCTCTCTCACTTCTCTCTCTCTCTCTCACTTTGACATTCTCTCTCTGTGTGACTTTCTCTGTCTCTCTCTCTCACTGTGACATTCTCTCTCACTGTGACATTCTATCTCTCTCTCTCACAGTGACATTCTCTCTCTCTCTCACTATGACATTCTCTCTCTCTCTCTCTCACTGGGACATTCTCTCTCTCTCTCTCTCTCTCACTGTGACATTCTTTCTCTCTCTCTCTCTCACTGTGACATTCTTTCTCTCTCTCTCACTGTGACATTCTCTCTCTCTCTCTCACTGTGACATTCTCTGTCTCTCTCTCACTGTGACATTCTCTCTCTCTCTCTCACTGTGACATTCTCTCTCTCTCTCTCACTGTGACATTCTCTCTCTCTATCTCTCTCACTGTGACATTCTATCTCTCTCGCTCACTGTGACATCGTCTCCCTCTCTCTCTCACTGTGACATCGTCTCCCTCTCTCTCACACTGTGACATTCTCTCTCTCTCTCCCGCTGTGACATTCTCTCTATCTCTCTCTCACTGTGACATTCTCTCTCTCTCTCTCACTGTGACATTCTCTCTCTCTCTCACTGTGACATTCTCTCTCTCTCTCTCACTGTGACATTCTCTCTCTCTCTCTCACTGTGACATTCTCTCTCTCTCTCTCACTGTGACATTCTCTCTCTCTCTCTCACTGTGACATTCTCTCTCTCTCTCTCACTGTGACATTCTCTCTCTCTCACTGTGACATTCTCTCTCGCTCTCTCACTGTGACATTCTATCTCTATCTCTCACTTTGACATTCTCTCTCTCTCTCACTTCTCTCTCTCTCTCTCACTTTGACATTCTCTCTCTCTCTCACTGTGACTTTCTCTGTCTCTCTCTCTCTCACTGTGACATTCTCTCTCACTGTGACATTCTATCTCTCTCTCTCACTGTGACATTCTCTCTCTCTCTCACTATGACATTCTCTCTCTCTCTCACTGTGACATTCTGTCTCTCTCTCTCTCACTGTGACATTCTCTGTCTCTCTCTCTCACTGTGACATTCTCTCTCTCTCTCTCTCTCTCTCACTGTGAAATTCTTTCCCTCGCTCTCACTGTGACATTCTCTCTCTCTCACTCACTGTGACATTCTCTCTCTCTCTCTCACTGTGACATTCTCTCTCTCTCTCTCACTGTGACATTCTCTCTCTCTCTCTCTCACTGTGACATTCTCTCTCTCTCTCACTATGACATTCTCTCTCTCTCTCACTGTGACATTCTGTTTCTCTCTCTCTCACTGTGACATTCTCTGTCTATCTCTCTCACTGTGACATTCTCTCTCTCTCTCTCTCTCACTGTGACATTCTTTCTCTCTCTCTCACTGTGACATTCTCTCTCTCTCTCTCACTGTGACATTCTCTCTCTCTCTCTCACTGTGACATTCTCTCTCTCTCTCTCACTGTGACATTCTCTCTCTCTCTCTCACTGTGACATTCTCTCTCACTGTGACATTCTATCTCTCTCTCTCACTGTGACATTCTCTCTCTCTCTCACTGTGACATTCTCTCTCTCTCTCACTGTGACATTCTCTGTCTCTCTCTCTCTCACTGTGACATTCTCTGTCTCTCTCTCTCACTGTGACATTCTCTCTCTCTCTCTCTCTCACTGTGACATTCTCTCTCTCTCTCTCTCACTGTGACATTCTTTCTCGCTCTCACACTGTGACATTCTCTCTCTCTCACTGTGACATTCTCTCTCTTTCTCACTCACTGTGACATTCTCTCTCTCTCTCACTATGACATTCTCTCTCTCTCTCACTGTGACATTCTATCTCTCTCTCTCTCACTGTGACATTCTCTGTCTCTCTCTCTCACTGTGACATTCATTCTCTCTCTCTCACTGTGACATTCTTTCTCTCTCTCTCACTGTGACATTCTCTCTCCATCTCACTGTGACATTCTATCTCTCTCCCACTGTGACATTCTCTCTCTCTCTCACTGTGACATTCTCTCTCTCTCTCTCACTGTGACATTCTCTCCCTCTCTCTCACTGTGACATTCTCTCTCGCTCTCTCACTGTGACCTTCTCTCTCTCTCTCTCTGTGACTGTGACATTCTCTCTCTCTCTCTCACTGTGACATTCTCTCTCTCTCTCTCACTGTGACATTCTCTCTCTCTCTCTCACTGTGACATTCTCTCTCTCTCTCTCACTGTGACATTCTCTCTCTCTCTCTCACTGTGACATTCTCTCTCTCTCTCTCACTGTGACATTCTCTCTCTCTCTCTCACTGTGACATTCTCTCTCTCTCTCTCACTGTGACATTCTCTCTCTCTCTCTCACTGTGACATTCTCTCTCTCTCTCTCACTGTGACATTCTCTCTCTCTCTCTCACTGTGACATTCTCTCTCTCTCTCTCACTGTGACATTCTCTCTCTCTCTCTCACTGTGACATTCTCTCTCTCTCTCTCTCACTGTGACATTCTTTCTCTCTCTCTCACTGTGACATTCTCTCTCTCTCTCTCACTGTGACATTCTCTCTCTCACTCTCACTGTGACATTCTCTCTCTCTCTCTCACTGTGACATTCTCTCTCACTGTGACATTCTATCTCTCTCTCTCACTGTGACATTCTCTCTCTCTCTCACTGTGACATTCTCTCTCTCTCTCTCACTGTGACATTCTCTGTCTCTCTCTCTCTCACTGTGACATTCTCTGTCTCTCTCTCTCACTGTGACATTCTCTCTCTCTCTCTCTCTCACTGTGACAATCTCTCTCTCTCTCTCTCACTGTGACATTCTTTCTCGCTCTCTCACTGTGACATTCTCTCTCTCTCACTGTGACATTCTCTCTCTTTCTCACTCACTGTGACATTCTCTCTCTCTCTCACTATGACATTCTCTCTCTCTCTCACTGTGACATTCTATCTCTCTCTCACTGTGACATTCTCTGTCTCTCTCTCTCACTGTGACATTCATTCTCTCTCTCTCACTGTGACATTCTTTCTCTCTCTCTCACTGTGACATTCTCTCTCCCTCTCACTGTGACATTCTATCTCTCTCTCACTGTGACATTCTCTCTCCCACTGTGACATTCTCTCTCTCTCTCACTGTGACATTCTCTCTCTCTCTCTCACTGTGACATTCTCTCCCTCTCTCTCACTGTGACATTCTCTCTCGCTCTCTCACTGTGACCTTCTCTCTCTCTCTCTCACTGTGACATTCTCTCGCTCACTGTGACATTCTCTCTCTGTGACATTCTCTCTCTCTCACTGTGACATTCTCTCTCTCTCCCTGTGACATTCTCTCTCTCTCTCTCACTGTGACATTCTCTCTCTCTCTCTCACTGTGACATTCTCTCTGTCTCTCTCACTGTGACATTCTCTCTCTCTCTCTCTGTGACTGTGACATTCTCTCTCTCTCTCTCACTGTGACATTCTCTCTCTCTCTCACTGTGACATTCTCTCTCTCTCTCTCACTGTGACATTCTCTCTCTCTCTCTCACTGTGACATTCTCTCTCTCTCTCTCACTGTGACATTCTCTCTCTCTCTCTCACTGTGACATTCTCTCTCTCTCTCTCACTGTGACATTCTCTCTCTCTCTCTCACTGTGACATTCTCTCTCTCTCTCTCACTGTGACATTCTCTCTCTCTCTCTCACTGTGACATTCTCTCTCTCTCTCTCACTGTGACATTCTCTCTCTCTCTCTCTCACTGTGACATTCTCTCTCTCTCTCTCTCACTGTGACATTCTCTCTCTCTCTCTCACTGTGACATTCTCTCTCTCTCTCACTGTGACATTCTCTCTCTCTCTCACTGTGACATTCTCTCTCTCTCTCACTGCGACATTCTCTCTCTCTCACTGCGACATTCTCTCTCTCTCACTGCGACATTCTCTCTCTCACTGTGACATCCTGTCTCTCTCTCTCCCTCATTGTGACATTCTCTCTCTCACTGTGACATTCTCTCTCTCTCTCTCTCTCTCTCACTGTGACTTTCTCTGTCTCTCTCTCTCTCACTGTGACATTCTCTCTCACTGTGACATTCTCTCTCTCTCTCACTTTGACATTCTCTCTCTTTCTCTCACTTGGACATTCTCTCTCTCTCTCTCATTTCTCTCTCTCTCTCTCTCTCTCACTTCTCTCTCTCTCTCTCACTTTGACATTCTCTCTCTCTCTCAGTGTGACTTTCACTGTCTCTCTCTCTCACTGTGACATTCTCTCTCACTGTGACATTCTATCTCTCTCTCTCACAGTGACATTCTCTCTCTCTCTCACTATGACATTCTCTCTCTCTCTCTCTCACTGGGACATTCTGCCTCTCTCTCTCTCTCTCTCTCACTGTGACATTCTTTCTCTCTCTCTCTCTCACTGTGACATTCTATCTCTCTCTCTCTCTCACTGTGACATTCTCTCTCTCTCTCTCTCTCACTGTGACATTCTCTCTCTCTCTCTCACTGTGACATTCTCTCTCTGTGACATTCTCTCTCTCTCACTGTGACATTCTCTCTCTCTCCCTGTGACATTCTCTCTCTCTCTCTCACTGTGACATTCTCTCTCTCTCTCTCACTGTGACATTCTCTCTCTCTCTCTCACTGTGACATTCTCTCTCTCTCTCTCACTGTGACATTCTCTCTCTCTCTCTCTCTCTCACTGTGACATTCTCTCTCTCTCTCTCTCACTGTGACATTCTCTCTCTCTCTCTCTCACTGTGACATTCTCTCTCTCTCTCTCTCACTGTGACATTCTCTCTCTCTCTCTCACTGTGACATTCTCTCTCTCTCTCTCACTGTGACATTCTCTCTCTCTCTCTCACTGTGACATTCTCTCTCTCTCTCTCACTGTGACATTCTCTCTCTCTCTCTCACTGTGACATTCTCTCTCTCTCTCTCACTGTGACATTCTCTCTCTCTCTCTCACTGTGACATTCTCTCTCTCTCTCACTGTGACATTCTCTCTCTCTCTCACTGTGACATTCTCTCTCTCTCTCACTGTGACATTCTCTCTCTCTCTCACTGTGACATTCTCTCTATCTCACTGCGACATTCTCTCTCTCTCATTGCGACATTCTCTCTCTCTCTGCGACATTCTCTCTCTCTCTCTCACTGTGACATTCTCACACTCTCTCTCACTGTGACATTCTCTCTCTCTCTCACTGTGACATTCTCTCTCTCTCACTGTGACATTTTCCCTCTCTCACTGTGACATTCTATCTCTGTCTCTCTCACTGTGACATCCTGTCTCTCTCTCCCTCATTGTGACATTCTCTCTCTCACTGTGACATTCCCTCTCTCTCTCACTGTGATATTCTCTCTCTCTCTCACTGTGATATTTTCTCTCTCTCTCTCTCACTGTGACATTCTCTCTCTCTCTCTCACTGTGACATTCTCTCTCTCTCTCTCTCTCTCACTGTGACATTCTCTCTCTCTCTCTCACTGTGACATTCTCTCTCTCTCTCTCTCACTGTGACATGCTCTCTCACTGTGACATTCTCTCTCTCTCTCACTTTGACATTCTCTCTCTTTCTCTCACTTGGACATTCTCTCTCTCTCTCTCACTTCTCTCTCTCTCTCTCTCACTTCTCTCTCTCTCTCTCACTTTGACATTCTCTCTCTCTCAGTGTGACTTTCACTGTCTCTCTCTCTCACTGTGACATTCTCTCTCACTGTGACATTCTATCTCTCTCTCTCACAAAGACATTCTCTCTCTCTCTCACTATGACATTCTCTCTCTCTCTCTCTCTCTCACTGGGACATTCTGCCTCTCTCTCTCTCTCTCTCTCACTGTGACATTCTTTCTCTCTCTCTCTCTCACTGTGACATTCTATCTCTCTCTCTCTCTCACTGTGACATTCTCTCTCTCTCTCTCTCTCTCTCTCTCTCACTGTGACATTCTTTCTCTCTCTCTCTCTCACTGTGACATTCTTTCTCTCTCTCTCACTGTGACATTCTCTCTCTCTCTCTCACTGTGACATTCTCTCTCTCTCTCTCACTGTGACATTCTCTCTCTCTCTCTCTCTCTCACTGTGACATTCTCTCTCTCTCGCTCACTGTGACATCGTCTCCCTCTCTCTCTCACTGTGACATCGTCTCCCTCTCTCTCACACTGTGACATTCTCTCTCTCTCTCCCACTGTGACATTCTCTCTATCTCTCTCTCTCACTGTGACATTCTCTCTCTCTCACTGTGACATTCTCTCTCTCTCTCACTGTGACATTCTCTCTCGCTCTCTCACTGTCACATTCTCTCTCTCTCTCTCACTGTGACATTCTCCCTCTCTCTCTCACTGTGACATTCTCTCTCTCTCTCCCACTGTGACATTCTCTCTATCTCTCTCTCTCACTGTGACATTCTCTCTCTCTCTCTCACTGTGACATTCACTCTCTCTCACTGTGATATTCTCTCTCTCTCACTGTGACATTCTCTCTCTATCTCTCACTGTGACATTCTCTCTCTCTCTCTCACTGTGACATTCTCTCTCTCTCTCTCACTGTGACATTCTCTCTCTCTCTCTCACTGTGACATTCTCTCTCTCTCTCTCACTGTGACATTCTCTCTCTCTCTCTCACTGTGACATTCTCTCTCTCTCTCTCACTGTGACATTCTCTCTCTCTCTCTCACTGTGACATTCTCTCTCTCTCTCTCACTGTGACATTCTCTCTCTCTCTCTCACTGTGACATTCTCTCTCTCTCTCTCACTGTGACATTCTCTCTCTCTCTCTCACTGTGACATTCTCTCTCTCTCTCTCACTGTGACATTCTCTCTCTCTCTCTCACTGTGACATTCTCTCTCTCTCTCTCACTGTGACATTCTCTCTCTCTCTCTCTCACTGTGACATTCTTTCTCTCTCTCTCACTGTGACATTCTCTCTCTCTCTCTCACTGTGACATTCTCTCTCTCTCTCTCACTGTGACATTCTCTCTCTCTCTCTCACTGTGACATTCTCTCTCACTGTGACATTCTATCTCTCTCTCTCACTGTGACATTCTCTCTCTCTCTCACTGTGACATTCTCTCTCTCTCTCTCACTGTGACATTCTCTGTCTCTCTCTCTCTCACTGTGACATTCTCTGTCTCTCTCTCTCACTGTGACATTCTCTCTCTCTCTCTCTCTCACTGTGACAATCTCTCTCTCTCTCTCTCACTGTGACATTCTTTCTCGCTCTCTCACTGTGACATTCTCTCTCTCTCACTGTGACATTCTCTCTCTTTCTCACTCACTGTGACATTCTCTCTCTCTCTCACTATGACATTCTCTCTCTCTCTCACTGTGACATTCTATCTCTCTCTCACTGTGACATTCTCTGTCTCTCTCTCTCACTGTGACATTCATTCTCTCTCTCTCACTGTGACATTCTTTCTCTCTCTCTCACTGTGACATTCTCTCTCCCTCTCACTGTGACATTCTATCTCTCTCTCACTGTGACATTCTCTCTCCCACTGTGACATTCTCTCTCTCTCTCACTGTGACATTCTCTCTCTCTCTCTCACTGTGACATTCTCTCCCTCTCTCTCACTGTGACATTCTCTCTCGCTCTCTCACTGTGACCTTCTCTCTCTCTCTCTCACTGTGACATTCTCTCGCTCACTGTGACATTCTCTCTCTGTGACATTCTCTCTCTCTCACTGTGACATTCTCTCTCTCTCCCTGTGACATTCTCTCTCTCTCTCTCACTGTGACATTCTCTCTCTCTCTCTCACTGTGACATTCTCTCTGTCTCTCTCACTGTGACATTCTCTCTCTCTCTCTCTGTGACTGTGACATTCTCTCTCTCTCTCTCACTGTGACATTCTCTCTCTCTCTCACTGTGACATTCTCTCTCTCTCTCTCACTGTGACATTCTCTCTCTCTCTCTCACTGTGACATTCTCTCTCTCTCTCTCACTGTGACATTCTCTCTCTCTCTCTCACTGTGACATTCTCTCTCTCTCTCTCACTGTGACATTCTCTCTCTCTCTCTCACTGTGACATTCTCTCTCTCTCTCTCACTGTGACATTCTCTCTCTCTCTCTCACTGTGACATTCTCTCTCTCTCTCTCACTGTGACATTCTCTCTCTCTCTCTCTCACTGTGACATTCTCTCTCTCTCTCTCTCACTGTGACATTCTCTCTCTCTCTCTCACTGTGACATTCTCTCTCTCTCTCACTGTGACATTCTCTCTCTCTCTCACTGTGACATTCTCTCTCTCTCTCACTGCGACATTCTCTCTCTCTCACTGCGACATTCTCTCTCTCTCACTGCGACATTCTCTCTCTCACTGTGACATCCTGTCTCTCTCTCTCCCTCATTGTGACATTCTCTCTCTCACTGTGACATTCTCTCTCTCTCTCTCTCTCTCTCACTGTGACTTTCTCTGTCTCTCTCTCTCTCACTGTGACATTCTCTCTCACTGTGACATTCTCTCTCTCTCTCACTTTGACATTCTCTCTCTTTCTCTCACTTGGACATTCTCTCTCTCTCTCTCATTTCTCTCTCTCTCTCTCTCTCTCACTTCTCTCTCTCTCTCTCACTTTGACATTCTCTCTCTCTCTCAGTGTGACTTTCACTGTCTCTCTCTCTCACTGTGACATTCTCTCTCACTGTGACATTCTATCTCTCTCTCTCACAGTGACATTCTCTCTCTCTCTCACTATGACATTCTCTCTCTCTCTCTCTCACTGGGACATTCTGCCTCTCTCTCTCTCTCTCTCTCACTGTGACATTCTTTCTCTCTCTCTCTCTCACTGTGACATTCTATCTCTCTCTCTCTCTCACTGTGACATTCTCTCTCTCTCTCTCTCACTGTGACATTCTCTCTCTCTCTCTCACTGTGACATTCTCTCTCTGTGACATTCTCTCTCTCTCACTGTGACATTCTCTCTCTCTCCCTGTGACATTCTCTCTCTCTCTCTCACTGTGACATTCTCTCTCTCTCTCTCACTGTGACATTCTCTCTCTCTCTCTCACTGTGACATTCTCTCTCTCTCTCTCACTGTGACATTCTCTCTCTCTCTCTCTCTCTCACTGTGACATTCTCTCTCTCTCTCTCTCACTGTGACATTCTCTCTCTCTCTCTCTCACTGTGACATTCTCTCTCTCTCTCTCTCACTGTGACATTCTCTCTCTCTCTCTCACTGTGACATTCTCTCTCTCTCTCTCACTGTGACATTCTCTCTCTCTCTCTCACTGTGACATTCTCTCTCTCTCTCTCACTGTGACATTCTCTCTCTCTCTCTCACTGTGACATTCTCTCTCTCTCTCTCACTGTGACATTCTCTCTCTCTCTCTCACTGTGACATTCTCTCTCTCTCTCTCACTGTGACATTCTCTCTCTCTCTCACTGTGACATTCTCTCTCTCTCTCACTGTGACATTCTCTCTCTCTCTCACTGTGACATTCTCTCTCTCTCTCACTGTGACATTCTCTCTATCTCACTGCGACATTCTCTCTCTCTCATTGCGACATTCTCTCTCTCTCTGCGACATTCTCTCTCTCTCTCTCACTGTGACATTCTCACACTCTCTCTCACTGTGACATTCTCTCTCTCTCTCACTGTGACATTCTCTCTCTCTCACTGTGACATTTTCCCTCTCTCACTGTGACATTCTATCTCTGTCTCTCTCACTGTGACATCCTGTCTCTCTCTCCCTCATTGTGACATTCTCTCTCTCACTGTGACATTCCCTCTCTCTCTCACTGTGATATTCTCTCTCTCTCTCACTGTGATATTTTCTCTCTCTCTCTCTCACTGTGACATTCTCTCTCTCTCTCTCACTGTGACATTCTCTCTCTCTCTCTCTCTCTCACTGTGACATTCTCTCTCTCTCTCTCACTGTGACATTCTCTCTCTCTCTCTCTCACTGTGACATGCTCTCTCACTGTGACATTCTCTCTCTCTCTCACTTTGACATTCTCTCTCTTTCTCTCACTTGGACATTCTCTCTCTCTCTCTCACTTCTCTCTCTCTCTCTCTCACTTCTCTCTCTCTCTCTCACTTTGACATTCTCTCTCTCTCAGTGTGACTTTCACTGTCTCTCTCTCTCACTGTGACATTCTCTCTCACTGTGACATTCTATCTCTCTCTCTCACAAAGACATTCTCTCTCTCTCTCACTATGACATTCTCTCTCTCTCTCTCTCTCTCACTGGGACATTCTGCCTCTCTCTCTCTCTCTCTCTCACTGTGACATTCTTTCTCTCTCTCTCTCTCACTGTGACATTCTATCTCTCTCTCTCTCTCACTGTGACATTCTCTCTCTCTCTCTCTCTCTCTCTCTCTCTCACTGTGACATTCTTTCTCTCTCTCTCTCTCACTGTGACATTCTTTCTCTCTCTCTCACTGTGACATTCTCTCTCTCTCTCTCACTGTGACATTCTCTCTCTCTCTCTCACTGTGACATTCTCTCTCTCTCTCTCTCTCTCACTGTGACATTCTCTCTCTCTCGCTCACTGTGACATCGTCTCCCTCTCTCTCTCACTGTGACATCGTCTCCCTCTCTCTCACACTGTGACATTCTCTCTCTCTCTCCCACTGTGACATTCTCTCTATCTCTCTCTCTCACTGTGACATTCTCTCTCTCTCACTGTGACATTCTCTCTCTCTCTCACTGTGACATTCTCTCTCGCTCTCTCACTGTCACATTCTCTCTCTCTCTCTCACTGTGACATTCTCCCTCTCTCTCTCACTGTGACATTCTCTCTCTCTCTCCCACTGTGACATTCTCTCTATCTCTCTCTCTCACTGTGACATTCTCTCTCTCTCTCTCACTGTGACATTCACTCTCTCTCACTGTGATATTCTCTCTCTCTCACTGTGACATTCTCTCTCTATCTCTCACTGTGACATTCTCTCTCTCTCTCTCACTGTGACATTCTCTCTCTCTCTCTCACTGTGACATTCTCTCTCTCTCTCTCACTGTGACATTCTCTCTCTCTCTCTCACTGTGACATTCTCTCTCTCTCTCTCACTGTGACATTCTCTCTCTCTCTCTCACTGTGACATTCTCTCTCTCTCTCTCACTGTGACATTCTCTCTCTCTCTCTCTCACTGTGACATTCTCTCTCTCTCTCTCACTGTGACATTCTCTCTCTCTCTCTCACTGTGACATTCTCTCTCTCTCTCTCACTGTGACATTCTCTCTCTCTCTCTCACTGTGCCATTCTCTCTCTCTCTCTCACTGTGACATTCTCTCTCCCTCTCTCACTGTGGCATTCTCTCTCTCTCTCTCACTGTGGCATTCTCTCTCTCTCTCTCACTGTGACATTCTCTCTCTCTCTCTCACTGTGACATTCTCTCTCACTGTGACATTCTCTCTCTCTCTCTCACTGTGACATTCTCTCTCTCTCTCTCTGCGACATTCTCTCTCTCTCTGCGACATTCTCTCTCTCTCTCTCACTGTGACATTCTCTCTCTCTCTCTCACTGTGACATTCTCTCTCTCTCTCTCACTGTGACATTCTCTCTCTCTCACTGTGACATTTTCCCTCTCTCACTCTGACATTCTATCTCTCTCTCTCTCACTGTGACATCCTGTCTCTCTCTCCCTCATTGTGACATTCTCTCTCTCACTGTGACATTCCCTCTCTCTCTCTCTCACTGTGACATTCTCTCTCTCTCACTGTGACATTCTCTCTCTCTCACTGTGACATTCTCTCTCTCTCACTGTGACATTCTCTCTCTCTCACTGAGACATTCTCTCTCTCTTACTGTGACATTCTCTCTCTCTCTCTCACTGTGACATTCTCTCTCTCTCTCTCACTGTGACATTCTCTCTCTCTCTCTCACTGTGACATTCTTTCTCTCTCTCTCACTGTGACATTCTCTCTCTCTCTCTCACTGTGACATTCTCTCTCTCTCTCTCTCACTGTGACATTCTCTCTCTCTCTCTCACTGTGACATTCTCTCTCTCTCTCTCACTGTGACATTCTCTCTCTCTCTCTCACTGTGACATTCTCTCTCTCTCTCTCACTGTGACATTCTCTCTCTCTCTCTCACTGTGACATTCTCTCTCTCTCTCTCACTGTGACATTCTCTCTCTCTCTCACAGTGACATTCTCTCTCTCTCACTGTGACATTCTCTCTCTCTCTCACTGTGACATTCTCTCTCTCACACTGTGACATTCTCTCTCTCTCTCTGCGACATTCTCTCTCTCTCTGCGACATTCTCTCTCTCTCTCTCACTGTGACATTCTCTCTCTCTCTTTCACTGTGACATTCTCTCTCTCTCTCTCACTGTGACATTCTCTCTCTCTCACTGTGACATTTTCCCTCTCTCACTGTTACATTCTATCTCTCTCTCTCTCACTGTGATATTCTCTCTCTCTCTCACTGTGATATTTTCTCTCTCTCTCTCTCACTGTGAAATTCTCTCTCTCTCTCTCACTGTGACATTCTCTCTCTCTCTCTCACTGTGACATTCTCTCTCTCTCTCTCACTGTGACATTCTCTCTCTCTCTCTCACTGTGACATTCTCTCTCTCTCTCTCACTGTGACATTCTCTCTCTCTCTCTCTCTCTCACACTGTGACTTTCTCTGTCTCTCTCTCTCTCACTGTGACATTCTCTCTCACTGTGACATTCTCTCTCTCTCTCACTTTGACATTCTCTCTCTCTCTCTCACTTTGACATTCTCTCTCTCTCTCTCTCTCTCTCACTTCTCTCTCTCTCTCTCACTTTGACATTCTCTCTCTCAGTGTGACTTTCTCTGTCTCTCTCTCTCACTGTGACATTCTCTCTCACTGTGACATTCTATCTCTCTCTCTCACAGTGACATTCTCTCTCTCTCTCACTATGACATTCTCTCTCTCTCTCTCTCACTGGGACATTCTCTCTCTCTCTCTCTCTCTCACTGTGACATTCTTTCTCTCTCTCTCTCTCACTGTGACATTCTTTCTCTCTCTCTCACTGTGACATTCTCTCTCTCTCTCTCACTGTGACATTCTCTGTCTCTCTCTCACTGTGACATTCTCTGTCTCTCTCTCACTGTGACATTCTCTCTCTCCCTCTCACTGTGACATTCTCTCTCTCTCTCTCACTGTGACATTCTCTCTCTCTATCTCTCTCACTGTGACATTCTATCTCTCTCGCTCACTGTGACATCGTCTCCCTCTCTCTCTCACTGTGACATCGTCTCCCTCTCTCTCACACTGTGACATTCTCTCTCTCTCTCCCACTGTGACATTCTCTCTATCTCTCTCTCACTGTGACATTCTCTCTCTCTCTCTCACTGTGACATTCTCTCTCTCTCTCACTGTGACATTCTCTCTCTCTCTCTCACTGTGACATTCTCTCTCTCTCTCTCACTGTGACATTCTCTCTCTCTCTCTCACTGTGACATTCTCTCTCTCTCTCTCACTGTGACATTCTCTCTCTCTCACTGTGACATTCTCTCTCGCTCTCTCACTGTGACATTCTCTCTCTCTCTCTCACTTTGACATTCTCTCTCTCTCTCACTTCTCTCTCTCTCTCTCACTTTGACATTCTCTCTCTCTCTCACTGTGACTTTCTCTGTCTCTCTCTCTCTCACTGTGACATTCTCTCTCACTGTGACATTCTATCTCTCTCTCTCACTGTGACATTCTCTCTCTCTCTCACTATGACATTCTCTCTCTCTCTCACTGTGACATTCTGTCTCTCTCTCTCTCACTGTGACATTCTCTGTCTCTCTCTCTCACTGTGACATTCTCTCTCTCTCTCTCTCTCTCACTGTGAAATTCTTTCCGTCGCTCTCACTGTGACATTCTCTCTCTCTCACTCACTGTGACATTCTCTCTCTCTCTCTCACTGTGACATTCTCTCTCTCTCTCTCACTGTGACATTCTCTCTCTCTCTCTCACTGTGACATTCTCTCTCTCTCTCTCACTGTGACATTCTCTCTCTCTCTCTCTCACTGTGACATTCTCTCTCTCTCTCACTATGACATTCTCTCTCTCTCTCACTGTGACATTCTGTTTCTCTCTCTCTCACTGTGACATTCTCTGTCTATCTCTCTCACTGTGACATTCTCTCTCTCTCTCTCTCTCACAGTGACATTCTTTCTCTCTCTCTCACTGTGACATTCTCTCTCTCTCTCTCACTGTGACATTCTCTCTCTCTCTCTCACTGTGACATTCTCTCTCTCTCTCTCACTGTGACATTCTCTCTCTCTCTCTCACTGTGACATTCTCTCTCACTGTGACATTCTATCTCTCTCTCTCACTGTGACATTCTCTCTCTCTCTCACTGTGACATTCTCTCTCTCTCTCTCACTGTGACATTCTCTGTCTCTCTCTCTCTCACTGTGACATTCTCTCTCTCTCTCTCTCTCACTGTAACATTCTCTCTCTCTCTCTCTCACTGTGACATTCTTTCTCGCTCTCTCACTGTGACATTCTCTCTCTCTCACTGTGACATTCTCTCTCTCTCACTGTGACATTCTCTCTCTTTCTCACTCACTGTGACATTCTCTCTCTCTCTCACTATGACATTCTCTCTCTCTCTCACTGTGACATTCTATCTCTCTCTCTCTCACTGTGACATTCTCTGTCTCTCTCTCTCACTGTGACATTCTCTCTCTCTCTCTCTCTCTCTCACACTGTGACATTCATTCTCTCTCTCTCACTGTGACATTCTTTCTCTCTCTCTCACTGTGACATTCTCTCTCCCTCTCACTGTGACATTCTATCTCTCTCTCACTGTGACATTCTCTCTCCCACTGTGACATTCTCTCTCTCTCTCACTGTGACATTCTCTCTCTCTCTCTCACTGTGACATTCTCTCCCTCTCTCTCACTGTGACATTCTCTCTCGCTCTCTCACTGTGACCTTCTCTCTCTCTCTCTCACTGTGACATTCTCTCTCTCACTGTGACATTCTCTCTCTGTGACATTCTCTCTCTCTCACTGTGACATTCTCTCTCTCTCCCTGTGACATTCTCTCTCTCTCCCTGTGACATTCTCTCTCTCTCTCACTGTGACATTCTCTCTCTCTCTCTCACTGTGACATTCTCTCTGTCTCTCTCACTGTGACATTCTCTCTCTCTCTCTCTGTGACATTCTCTCTCCTCTCTCTGTGACTGTGACATTCTCTCTCTCTCTCTCACTGTGACATTCTCTCTCTCTCTCTCACTGTGACATTCTCTCCCTCTCTCTCACTGTGACATTCTCTCTTTCTCTCTCACTGTGACATTCTCTCTCTCTCTCTCACTGTGACATTCTCTCTCTCTCTCTCACTGTGACATTCTCTCTCTCTCTCTCACTGTGACATTCTCTCTCTCTCTCTCACTGTGACATTCTCTCTCTCTCTCTCACTGTGACATTCTCTCTCTCTCTCTCACTGTGACATTCTCTCTCTCTCTCTCACTGTGACATTCTCTCTCTCTCTCTCTGTGACATTCTCTCTCTCTCTCTCACTGTGACATTCTCTCTCTCTCTCTCACTGTGACATTCTCTCTCTCTCTCACTGTGACATTCTCTCTCTCTCTCACTGCGACATTCTCTCTCTCTCACTGCGACATTCTCTCTCTCTCACTGCAACATTCTCTCTCTCTCTGCGACATTCTCTCTCTCTCTCTCACTGTGACATTCTCACTCTCTCTCTCACTGTGACATTCTCTCTCTCTCTCTCACTGTGACATTCTCTCTCTCTCACTGTGACATTTTCCCTCTCTCACTGTGACATTCTATCTCTCTCTCTCTCACTGTGACATCCTGTCTCTCTCTCTCCCTCATTGTGACATTCTCTCTCTCACTGTGACATTCTCTCTCTCTCTCTCTCTCTCTCACTGTGACTTTCTCTGTCTCTCTCTCTCTCACTGTGACATTCTCTCTCACTGTGACATTCTCTCTCTCTCTCACACTTTGACATTCTCTCTCTTTCTCTCACTTGGACATTCTCTCTCTCTCTCTCATTTCTCTCTCTCTCTCTCTCACTTCTCTCTCTCTCTCTCACTTTGACATTCTCTCTCTCTCTCAGTGTGACTTTCACTGTCTCTCTCTCTCACTGTGACATTCTCTCTCACTGTGACATTCTATCTCTCTCTCTCACAGTGACATTCTCTCTCTCTCTCACTATGACATTCTCTCTCTCTCTCTCTCACTGGGACATTCTGCCTCTCTCTCTCTCTCTCTCTCACTGTGACATTCTTTCTCTCTCTCTCTCTCACTGTGACATTCTATCTCTCTCTCTCTCTCACTGTGACATTCTCTCTCTCTCTCTCTATCACTGTGACATTCTCTCTCTCTCTCTCACTGTGACATTCTCTCTCTGTGACATTCTCTCTCTCTCACTGTGACATTCTCTCTCTCTCCCTGTGACATTCTCTCTCTCTCTCTCACTGTGACATTCTCTCTCTCTCTCTCACTGTGACATTCTCTCTCTCTCTCTCACTGTGACATTCTCTCTCTCTCTCTCTCTCTCACTGTGACATTCTCTCTCTCTCTCTCTCACTGTGACATTCTCTCTCTCTCTCTCACTGTGACATTCTCTCTCTCTCTCTCACTGTGACATTCTCTCTCTCTCTCTCATTGTGACATTCTCTCTCTCTCTCTCACTGTGACATTCTCTCTCTCTCTCTCACTGTGACATTCTCTCTCTCTCTCACTGTGACATTCTCTCTCTCTCTCACTGTGACATTCTCTCTCTCTCTCACTGTGACATTCTCTCTCTCTCTCACTGTGACATTCTCTCTCTCTCTCACTGTGACATTCTCTCTCTCTCACTGCGACATTCTCTCTCTCTCATTGCGACATTCTCTCTCTCTCTGCGACATTCTCTCTCTCTCTCTCACTGTGACATTCTCACTCTCTCTCTCACTGTGACATTCTCTCTCTCTCTCTCACTATGACATTCTCTCTCTCTCACTGTGACATTTTCCCTCTCTCACTGTGACATTCTATCTCTCTCTCTCTCACTGTGACATCCTGTCTCTCTCTCCCTCATTGTGACATTCTCTCTCTCACTGTGACATTCCCTCTCTCTCTCACTGTGATATTCTCTCTCTCTCTCACTGTGATATTTTCTCTCTCTCTCTCTCACTGTGACATTCTCTCTCTCTCTCTCACTGTGACATTCTCTCTCTCTCTCTCTCTCTCACTGTGACATTCTCTCTCTCTCTCTCACTGTGACATTCTCTCTCTCTCTCTCTCACTGTGACATGCTCTCTCACTGTGACATTCTCTCTCTCTCTCACTTTGACATTCTCTCTCTTTCTCTCACTTGGACATTCTCTCTCTCTCTCTCACTTCTCTCTCTCTCTCTCTCACTTCTCTCTCTCTCTCTCACTTTGACATTCTCTCTCTCTCAGTGTGACTTTCACTGTCTCTCTCTCTCACTGTGACATTCTCTCTCACTGTGACATTCTATCTCTCTCTCTCACAAAGACATTCTCTCTCTCTCTCACTATGACATTCTCTCTCTCTCTCTCTCACTGGGACATTCTGCCTCTCTCTCTCTCTCTCTCTCACTGTGACATTCTTTCTCTCTCTCTCTCTCACTGTGACATTCTATCTCTCTCTCTCTCTCACTGTGACATTCTCTCTCTCTCTCTCTCTCTCTCTCACTGTGACATTCTTTCTCTCTCTCTCTCTCACTGTGACATTCTTTCTCTCTCTCTCACTGTGACATTCTCTCTCTCTCTCTCACTGTGACATTCTCTCTCTCTCTCTCACTGTGACATTCTCTCTCTCTCTCTCTCTCACTGTGACATTCTCTCTCTCTCGCTCACTGTGACATTCTCTCTCTCTCGCTCACTGTGACATCGTCTCCCTCTCTCTCTCACTGTGACATCGTCTCCCTCTCTCTCACACTGTGACATTCTCTCTCTCTCTCCCACTGTGACATTCTCTCTATCTCTCTCTCTCACTGTGACATTCTCTCTCTCTCACTGTGACATTCTCTCTCTCTCTCACTGTGACATTCTCTCTCGCTCTCTCACTGTCACATTCTCTCTCTCTCTCTCACTGTGACATTCTCTCTCTCTCTCTCACTGTGACATTCTCTCTCTCTCTCCCACTGTGACATTCTCTCTATCTCTCTCTCTCACTGTGACATTCTCTCTCTCTCTCTCACTGTGACATTCACTCTCTCTCACTGTGATATTCTCTCTCTCTCACTGTGACATTCTCTCTCGCTCTCTCACTGTGACATTCTCTCTCTCTCTCTCACTTTGACATTCTCTCTCTCTCTCACTTCTCTCTCTCTCTCTCACTTTGACATTCTCTCTCTCTCTCACTGTGACTTTCTCTGTCTCTCTCTCTCTCACTGTGACATTCTCTCTCACTGTGACATTCTATCTCTCTCTCTCACTGTGACATTCTCTCTCTCTCTCACTATGACATTCTCTCTCTCTCTCACTGTGACATTCTGTCTCTCTCTCTCTCACTGTGACATTCTCTGTCTCTCTCTCTCACTGTGACATTCTCTCTCTCTCTCTCTCTCTCTCACTGTGACATTCTTTCCCTCGCTCTCACTGTGACATTCTCTCTCTCTCACTCACTGTGACATTCTCTCTCTCTCTCTCACTGTGACATTCTCTCTCTCTCTCTCTCACTGTGACATTCTCTCTCTCTCTCACTATGACATTCTCTCTCTCTCTCACTGTGACATTCTGTTTCTCTCTCTCTCACTGTGACATTCTCTGTCTATCTCTCTCACTGTGACAATCTCTCTCTCTCTCTCTCTCACTGTGACATTCTCTCTCTCTCTCTCACTGTGACATTCTCTCTCTCTCTCTCACTGTGACATTCTCTCTCACTGTGACATTCTATCTCTCTCTCTCACTGTGACATTCTCTCTGTCTCTCACTGTGACATTCTCTCTCTCTCTCTCACTGTGACATTCTCTGTCTCTCTCTCTCTCACTGTGACATTCTCTGTCTCTCTCTCTCACTGTGACATTCTCTCTCTCTCTCTCTCACTGTGACATTCTCTCTCTCTCTCTCTCACTGTGACATTCTTTCTCGCTCTCTCACTGTGACATTCTCTCTCTCTCTCTCACTGTGACATTCTCTCTCTCTCACTGTGACATTCTCTCTCTCTCTCACTCACTGTGACATTCTCTCTCTCTCTCACTCTGACATTCTATCTCTCTCTCTCTCACTGTGACATTCTATCTCTCTCTCTCTCACTGTGACATTCTCTGTCTCTCTCTCTCTCTCACTTTGACATTCTCTGTCTCTCTCTCTCACTGTGACATTCCCTCTCTCTCTCTCTCTCTCACTGTGACATTCATTCTCTCTCTCTCACTGTGACATTCTTTCTCTCTCTCTCACTGTGACATTCTCTCTCTCTCTCTCACTGTGACATTCTCTCTCTCTCTCACTGTGACATTCTATCTCTCTCTCACTGTGACATTCTCTCTCTCTCTCACTGTGACATTCTCTCTCTCTCTCACTGTGACATTCTCTCTCCCACTGTGACATTCTCTCTCTCACTGTGACATTCTCTCTCTCACTGTGACATTCTCTCTCTCTCTCTCACTGTGACATTCTCTCCCTCTCTCTCACTGTGACATTCTCTCTCGCTCTCTCACTGTGACCTTCTCTCGCTCTCTCTCACTATGACATTCTCTCTCTCACTGTGACCTTCTCTCTCTCTCTCTCACTGTGACATTCTCTCTCTCACTGTGACATTCTCTCTCTGTGACATTCTCTCTCTCTCACTGTGACATTCTCTCTCTCTCTCTCACTGTGACATTCTCTCTCTCTCTCTCTCTGTGACATTCTCTCTCTCTCTCTCTGTGACATTCTCTCTCTCTCTCTCTCACTGTGACATTCTCTCTCTCTCTCTCACTGTGACATTCTCTCTCTCTCTCTCACTGTGACATTCTCTCTCTCTCTCTCATTGTGACATTCTCTCTCTCTCTCTCACTGTGACATTCTCTCTCTCTCTCTGTCTCTCTCTCTCTCACTGTGACTTTCTCTGTCTCTCTCTCTCTCACTGTGACATTCTCTCTCACTGTGACATTCTCTCTCTCTCTCACTTTGACATTCTCTCTCTTTCTCTCACTTGGACATTCTCTCTCTCTCTCTCACTTCTCTCTCTCTCTCTCTCACTTCTCTCTCTCTCTCTCACTTTGACATTCTCTCTCTCTCTCAGTGTGACTTTCACTGTCTCTCTCTCTCACTGTGACATTCTCTCTCACTGTGACATTCTATCTCTCTCTCTCTCTCACAGTGACATTCTCTCTCTCTCTCACTATGACATTCTCTCTCTCTCTCTCTCACTGGGACATTCTGCCTCTCTCTCTCTCTCTCTCTCTCACTGTGACATTCTTTCTCTCTCTCTCTCTCCCTGTGACATTCTATCTCTCTCTCTCTCTCACTGTGACAATCTCTCTCTCTCTCTCACTGTGACATTCTCTCTCTGTGACATTCTCTCTCTCTCACTGTGACATTCTCTCTCTCTCCCTGTGACATTCTCTCTCTCTCTCTCACTGTGACATTCTCTCTCTCTCTCTCACTGTGACATTCTCTCTCTCTCTCTCACTGTGACATTCTCTCTCTCTCTCTCACTGTGACATTCTCTCTCTCTCTCTCTCTCTCACTGTGACATTCTCTCTCTCTCTCTCACTGTGACATTCTCTCTCTCTCTCTCACTGTGACATTCTCTCTCTCTCTCTCACTGTGACATTCTCTCTCTCTCTCTCACTGTGACATTCTCTCTCTCTCTCTCACTGTGACATTCTCTCTCTCTCTCACTGTGACATTCTCTCTCTCTCTCACTGTGACATTCTCTCTCTCTCTCACTGTGACATTCTCTCTCTCTCTCACTGCGACATTCTCTCTCTCTCACTGCGACATTCTCTCTCTCTGCGACATTCTCTCTCTCTCTCTCACTGTGACATTCTCACTCTCTCTCTCACTGTGACATTCTCTCTCTCTCTCTCACTGTGACATTCTCTCTCTCTCACTGTGACATTTTCCCTCTCTCACTGTGACATTCTATCTCTCTCTCTCTCACTGTGACATCCTGTCTCTCTCTCCCTCATTGTGACATTCTCTCTCTCACTGTGACATTCCCTCTCTCTCTCACTGTGATATTCTCTCTCTCTCTCACTGTGATATTTTCTCTCTCTCTCTCTCACTGTGACATTCTCTCTCTCTCTCTCACTGTGACATTCTCTCTCTCTCTCTCTCTCACTGTGACATTCTCTCTCTCTCTCTCACTGTGACATTCTCTCTCTCTCTCTCTCACTGTGACATTCTCTCTCTCTCTCACTGTGACATTCTATCTCTCTCTCACTGTGACATTCTCTCTCTCTCTCACTGTGACATTCTCTCTCCCACTGTGACATTCTCTCTCTCACTGTGACATTCTCTCTCTCACTGTGACATTCTCTCCCTCTCTCTCACTGTGACATTCTCTCTCGCTCTCTCACTGTGACCTTCTCTCTCTCTCTCTCTCACTGTGACATTCTCTCTCTCACTGTGACATTCTCTCTCTGTGACATTCTCTCTCTCTCACTGTGACATTCTCGCTCTCTCTCTCTCACTGTGACATTCTCTCTCTCTCTCTCACTGTGACATTCTCTCTCTCTCTCTCACTGTGACATTCTCTCTCTCTCTCTCTCACTGTGACATTCTCTCTCTCTCTCTCTCTCACTGTGACATTCTTTCCCTCGCTCTCACTGTGACATTCTCTCTCTCTCACTCACTGTGACATTGTCTCTCTCTCTCTCACTGTGACATTCTCTCTCTCTCTCTCTCACTGTGACATTCTCTCTCTCTCTCTCTCACTGTGACATTCTCTCTCTCTCTCACTATGACATTCTCTCTCTCTCTCACTGTGACATTCTGTTTCTCTCTCTCTCACTGTGACATTCTCTCTCACTGTGACATTCTCTCTCTCTCTCACTTTGACATTCTCTCTCTTTCTCTCACTTGGACATTCTCTCTCTCTCTCTCACTTCTCTCTCTCTCTCTCTCTCACTTCTCTCTCTCTCTCTCTCACTTTGACATTCTCTCTCTCTCAGTGTGACTTTCACTGTCTCTCTCTCTCACTGTGACATTCTCTCTCACTGTGACATTCTATCTCTCTCTCTCACAGTGACATTCTCTCTCTCTCTCACTATGACATTCTCTCTCTCTCTCTCTCACTGGGACATTCTGCCTCTCTCTCTCTCTCTCTCTCTCACTGGGACATTCTGCCTCTCTCTCTCTCTCTCTCTCTCACTGTGTCATTCTTTGTCTCTCTCTCTCTCACTGTGACATTCTATCTCTCTCTCTCTCTCACTGTGACATTCTCTCTCTCTCTCTCACTGTGACATTCTCTGTCTCTCTCTCTCACTGTGACATTCTCTGTCTCTCTCTCTCACTGTGACATTCTCTGTCTCTCTCTCTCACTGTGACATTCTCTCTCTCTCTCTCACTGTGACATTCTCTCTCTCTCACTGTGACATTCTCTCTCTCTCTCTCTCTCACTGTGACATTCTCTCTCTCTCGCTCACTGTGACATCGTCTCTCTCTCTCTCACTGTGACATCGTCTCCCTCTCTCTCTCACTGTGACATTCTCTCTCTCTCTCCCACTGTGACATTCTCTCTCTCTCTCCCACTGTGACATTCTCTCTATCTCTCTCTCTCACTGTGACATTCTCTCTCTCTCTCTCACTGTGACATTCTCTCTCTCTCTCTCTCACTGTGACATTCTATCTCTCTCTCTCTCTCACTGTGACAATCTCTCTCTCTCTCTCACTGTGACATTCTCTCTCTGTGACATTCTCTCTCTCTCACTGTGACATTCTCTCTCTCTCCCTGTGACATTCTCTCTCTCTCCCTGTGACATTCTCTCTCTCTCTCTCTCACTGTGACATTCTCTCTCTCTCTCTCACTGTGACATTCTCTCTCTCTCTCTCACTGTGACATTCTCTCTCTCTCTCTCACTGTGACATTCTCTCTCTCTCTCTCTCACTGTGACATTCTCTCTCTCTCTCTCACTGTGACATTCTCTCTCTCTCTCTCACTGTGACATTCTCTCTCTCTCTCTCACTGTGACATTCTCTCTCTCTCTCTCACTGTGACATTCTCTCTCTCTCTCTCACTGTGACATTCTCTCTCTCTCTCTCACTGTGACATTCTCTCTCTCTCTCTCACTGTGACATATTCTCTCTCTCTCACTGTGACATTCTCTCTCTCTCTCACTGTGACATTCTCTCTCTCTCTCACTGTGACATTCTCTCTCTCTCTCACTGCGACATTCTCTCTCTCTCACTGCGACATTCTCTCTCTCTGCGACATTCTCTCTCTCTCTCTCACTGTGACATTCTCACTCTCTCTCTCACTGTGACATTCTCTCTCTCTCTCTCACTGTGACATTCTCTCTCTCTCACTGTGACATTTTCCCTCTCTCACTGTGACATTCTATCTCTCTCTCTCTCACTGTGACATCCTGTCTCTCTCTCCCTCATTGTGACATTCTCTCTCTCACTGTGACATTCCCTCTCTCTCTCACTGTGATATTCTCTCTCTCTCTCACTGTGATATTTTCTCTCTCTCTCTCTCACTGTGACATTCTCTCTCTCTCTCTCACTGTGACATTCTCTCTCTCTCTCTCTCTCACTGTGACATTCTCTCTCTCTCTCTCACTGTGACATTCTCTCTCTCTCTCTCTCACTGTGACATTCTCTCTGTCTCTCTCACTGTGACATTCTCTCTGTCTCTCTCACTGTGACATTCTCTCTCTCTCTCTCTCTCTCACTGTGACTTTCTCTGTCTCTCTCTCTCTCTCACTGTGACATTCTCTCTCACTGTGACATTCTCTCTCTCTCTCACTTTGACATTCTCTCTCTTTCTCTCACTTGGACATTCTCTCTCTCTCTCTCACTTCTCTCTCTCTCTCTCTCTCACTTCTCTCTCTCTCTCTCTCTCACTTTGACATTCTCTCTCTCAGTGTGACTTTCACTGTCTCTCTCTCTCACTGTGACATTCTCTCTCACTGTGACATTCTATCTCTCTCTCTCACAGTGACATTCTCTCTCTCTCTCACTATGACATTCTCTCTCTCTCTCTCTCACTGGGACATTCTGCTTCTCTCTCTCTCTCTCTCTCTCACTGTGTCATTCTTTCTCTCTCTCTCTCTCTCACTGTGACATTCTATCTCTCTCTCTCTCTCACTGTGACATTCTCTCTCTCTCTCTCACTGTGACATTCTCTGTCTCTCTCTCTCACTGTGACATTCTCTGTCTCTCTCTCTCACTGTGACATTCTCTGTCTCTCTCTCTCACTGTGACATTCTCTGTCTCTCTCTCTCACTGTGACATTCTCTCTCTCTCACTGTGACATTCTCTCTCTCTCTCTCTCTCACTGTGACATTCTCTCTCTCTCGCTCACTGTGACATCGTCTCTCTCTCTCTCTCACTGTGACATCGTCTCCCTCTCTCTCTCACTGTGACATTCTCTCTCTCTCTCCCACTGTGACATTCTCTCTCTCTCTCCCACTGTGACATTCTCTCTATCTCTCTCTCTCACTGTGACATTCTCTCTCTCTCTCTCACTGTGACATTCTCTCTCTCTCTCTCTCACTGTGACATTCTCTCTCGCTCTCTCTCACTGTGACATTCTCTCTCTCTCTCTCACTGTGACATTCTCTCTCTCTCTCTCACTGTGACATTCTCTCTCTCTCTCTCACTGTGACATTCTCTCTCTCTCTCTCACTGTGACATTCTCTCTCTCTCTCTCACTGTGACATTCTCTCTCTCTCTCTCACTGTGACATTCTCTCTCTCTCTCTCACTGTGACATTCTCTTTCTCTCTCTCACTGTGACATTCTCTCTCTCTCTCTCACTGTGACATTCTCACTCTCTCTCACTGTGACATTCTCTCTCTCTCTCACTGTGACATTCTCTCTCTCTCTCTCACTGTGACATTCTCTCTCTCTCGCTCACTGTGACATCGTCTCCCTCTCTCTCTCACTGTGACATCGTCTCCCTCTCTCTCACACTGTGACATTCTCTCTCTCTCTCCCACTGTGACATTCTCTCTATCTCTCTCTCTCACTGTGACATTCTCTCTCTCTCTCTCACTGTGACATTCTCTCTCTCTCTCACTGTGACATTCTCTCTCGCTCTCTCACTGTCACATTCTCTCTCTCTCTCTCACTGTCACATTCTCTCTCTCTCTCTCACTGTGACATTCTCTCTCTCTCTCTCACTGTGACATTCTCTCTCTCTCTCCCACTGTGACATTCTCTCTATCTCTCTCTCTCACTGTGACATTCTCTCTCTCTCTCTCACTGTGACATTCTCTCTCTCTCACTGTGACATTCTCTCTCTCTCACTGTGACATTCTCTCTAGCTCTCTCACTGTGACATTCTCTCTCTCTCTCTCACTTTGACATTCTCTCTCTCTCTCACTTCTCTCTCTCTCTCTCTCACTTTGACATTCCCTCTCTCTCTCACTGTGACTTTCTCTGTCTCTCTCTCTCACTGTGACATTCTCTCTCACTGTGACATTCTATCTCTCTCTCTCACTGTGACATTCTCTCTCTCTCTCACTATGACATTCTCTCTCTCTCTCACTGTGACATTCTGTCTCTCTCTCTCTCACTGTGACATTCTCTGTCTCTCTCTCTCACTGTGACATTCTCTCTCTCTCTCTCTCTCACTGTGACATTCTTTCCCTCGCTCTCACTGTGACATTCTCTCTCTCTCTCTCACTGTGACATTCTCTCTCTCTCTCTCTCTCACTGTGACATTCTCTCTCTCTCTCTCTCACTGTGACATTCTCTCTCTCTCTCACTGTGACATTCTGTTTCTCTCTCTCTCACTGTGACATTCTCTATCTCTCTCACTGTGACATTCTCTCTCTCTCTCTCTCTCACTGTGACATTCTTACTCACTCTCTCACTGTGACATTCTCTCTCTCTCTCTCACTGTGACATTCTCTCTCTCTCTCACTGTGACATTCTCTCTCTCTCTCTCACTGTGACATTCTCTCTCACTGTGACATTCTCTCTCACTGTGACATTCTATCTCTCTCTCTCACTGTGACATTCTTTCTCTCTCTCTCACTGTGACATTCTCTCTCTCTCTCACTGTGACATTCTCTCTCTCTCTCACTGTGACATTCTATCTCTCTCTCACTGTGACATTCTCTCTCTCTCTCACTGTGACATTCTCTCTCCCACTGTGACATTCTCTCTCTCACTGTGACATTCTCTCCCTCTCTCTCACTGTGACATTCTCTCTCGCTCTCTCACTGTGACCTTCTCTCTCTCTCTCTCTCACTGTGACATTCTCTCTCTCACTGTGACATTCTCTCTCTGTGACATTCTCTCTCTCTCACTGTGACATTCTCGCTCTCTCTCTCTCACTGTGACATTCTCTCTCTCTCTCTCACTGTGACATTCTCTCTCTCTCTCTCACTGTGACATTCTCTCTCTCTCTCTCACTGTGACATTCTCTCTCTCTCTCTCTCACTGTGACATTCTCTCTCTCTCTCTCTCTCACTGTGACATTCTCTCTCTCTCTCTCTCTCTCTCACTGTGACATTCTTTCCCTCGCTCTCACTGTGACATTCTCTCTCTCTCACTCACTGTGACATTGTCTCTCTCTCTCTCACTGTGACATTCTCTCTCTCTCTCTCTCACTGTGACATTCTCTCTCTCTCTCTCTCACTGTGACATTCTCTCTCTCTCTCACTATGACATTCTCTCTCTCTCTCACTGTGACATTCTGTTTCTCTCTCTCTCACTGTGACATTCTCTCTCACTGTGACATTCTCTCTCTCTCTCACTTTGACATTCTCTCTCTTTCTCTCACTTGGACATTCTCTCTCTCTCTCTCACTTCTCTCTCTCTCTCTCTCTCACTTCTCTCTCTCTCTCTGTGTGACTTTCACTGTCTCTCTCTCTCACTGTGACATTCTCTCTCACTGTGACATTCTATCTCTCTCTCTCACAGTGACATTCTCTCTCACTCTCACTATGACATTCTCTCTCTCTCTCTCTCACTGGGACATTCTGCCTCTCTCTCTCTCTCTCTCTCTCACTGTGTCATTCTTTCTCTCTCTCTCTCTCACTGTGACATTCTATCTCTCTCTCTCTCTCTCACTGTGACATTCTCTCTCTCTCTCTCACTGTGACATTCTCTGTCTCTCTCTCTCACTGTGACATTCTCTGTCTCTCTCTCTCACTGTGACATTCTCTGTCTCTCTCTCTCACTGTGACATTCTCTGCCTCTCTCTCTCACTGTGACATTCTCTGTCTCTCTCTCTCACTGTGACATTCTCTCTCTCTCTCTCTCACTGTGACATTCTCTCTCTCTCTCTCACTGTGACATTCCCTCTCTCTCACTGTGACATTCTCTCTCTCTCTCTCTCTCACTGTGACATTCTCTCTCTCTCGCTCACTGTGACATCGTCTCTCTCTCTCTCTCACTGTGACATCGTCTCCCTCTCTCTCTCACTGTGACATTCTCGCTCTCTCTCTCACTGTGACATTCTCTCTCTCTCTCTCTCACTGTGACATTCTCTCTCGCTCTCTCTCACTGTGACATTCTCTCTCGCTCTCTCTCACTGTGACATTCTCTCTCTCTCTCTCACTGTGACATTCTCTCTCTCTCTCACTGTGACATTCTCTCTCTCTCTCACTGTGACATTCTCTCTCTCTCTCTCACTGTGACATTAACTCTCTCTCTCTCACTGTGACATTCTCTTTCTCTCTCTCACTGTGACATTCTCTTTCTCTCTCTCACTGTGACATTCTCTCTCTCTCTCTCACTGTGACATTCTCACTCTCTCTCACTGTGACATTCTCTCTCTCTCTCACTGTGACAGTCTCTCTCTCTCTCACTGTGACATTCTCTCTCTCTCTCTCACTGTGACATTCTCTCTCTCTCTCTCACTGTGACATCGTCTCCCTCTCTCTCTCACTGTGACATCGTCTCCCTCTCTCTCACACTGTGACATTCTCTCTCTCTCTCCCACTGTGACATTCTCTCTATCTCTCTCTCTCACTGTGACATTCTCTCTCTCTCTCTCACTGTGACATTCTCTCTCTCTCTCACTGTGACATTCTCTCTCGCTCTCTCACTGTGACATTCTCTCTCTCTCACTGTGAAATTCTCTCTCTCTCACTGTGACATTCTCTCTCGCTCTCTCACTGTGACATTCTCTCTCTCTCTCTCACTTTGACATTCTCTCTCTCTCTCACTTCTCTCTCTCTCTCTCACTTTGACATTCCCTCTCTCTCTCACTGTGACTTTCTCTGTCTCTCTCTCTCTCACTGTGACATTCTCTCTCACTGTGACATTCTATCTCTCTCTCTCACTGTGACATTCTCTCTCTCTCTCACTATGACATTCTCTCTCTCTCTCACTGTGACATTCTGTCTCTCTCTCTCTCACTGTGACATTCTCTGTCTCTCTCTCTCACTGTGACATTCTCTCTCTCTCTCTCTCTCACTGTGACATTCTTACTCACTCTCTCACTGTGACATTCTCTCTCTCTCTCTCACTGTGACATTCTCTCTCTCTCTCTCACTGTGACATTCTCTCTCTCTCTCTCACTGTGACATTCTCTCTCTCTCTCTCACTGTGACATTCTCTCTCTCTCTCTCACTGTGACATTCTCTCTCACTGTGACATTCTCTCTCACTGTGACATTCTATCTCTCTCTCTCACTGTGACATTCTTTCTCTCTCTCTCACTGTGACATTCTCTCTCTCTCTCACTGTGACATTCTATCTCTCTCTCACTGTGACATTCTCTCTCTCTCTCTCACTGTGACATTCTCTCTCCCACTGTGACATTCTCTCTCTCACTGTGACATTCTCTCTCTCACTGTGACATTCTCTCTCTCTCTCTCACAGTGACATTCTCTCCCACTCTCTCACTGTGACATTCTCTCTCTCTCTCTCTCACTGTGACATTCTCTCTCTCACTGTGACATTCTCTCTCTGTGACATTCTCTCTCTCTCACTGTGACATTCTCTCTCTCTCTCTCTCACAGTGACATTGTCTCTCTCTCTCTCACAGTGACATTCTCTCTCTCTCTCTCACAGTGACATTCTCTCTCTCTCTCTCTCACTGTGACATTCTCTCTCTCTCTCTCTCACTGTGACATTCTCTCTCTCTCTCACTATGACATTCTCTCTCTCTCTCACTGTGACATTCTGTTTCTCTCTCTCTCACTGTGACATTCTCTGTCTATCTCTCTCACTGTGACATTCTCTCTCTCTCTCTCTCACTGTGACATTCTCTCTCTCTCTCTCACTGTGACATTCTCTCTCTCTCTCTCTCTCTCTCACTGTGACATTCTTTCCCTCGCTCTCACTGTGACATTCTCTCTCTCTCACTCACTGTGACATTGTCTCTCTCTCTCTCACAGTGACATTCTCTCTCTCTCTCTCACAGTGACATTCTCTCTCTCTCTCTCTCACTGTGACATTCTCTCTCTCTCTCTCTCACTGTGACATTCTCTCTCTCTCTCACTATGACATTCTCTCTCTCTCTCACTGTGACATTCTGTTTCTCTCTCTCTCACTGTGACATTCTCTGTCTATCTCTCTCACTGTGACATTCTCTCTCTCTCTCTCTCACTGTGACATTCTCTCTCTCTCTCTCACTGTGACATTCTCTCTCTCTCTCTCACTGTGACATTCTCTCTCTCTCTCTCACTGTGACATTCTCTCTCTCTCTCTCACTGTGACATTCTCTCTCTCTCTCTCACTGTGACATTCTCTCTCACTGTGACATTCTATCTCTCTCTCTCACTGTGACATTCTCTCTCTCTCTCACTGTGACATTCTCTCTCTCCCTCTCACTGTGACATTCTCTGTCTCTCTCTCTCTCACTGTGACATTCTCTGTCTCTCTCTCTCACTATGACATTCTCTCTCTCTCTCTCTCACTGTGACATTCTCTCTCTCTCTCTCTCACTGTGACATTCTTTCTCGCTCTCTCACTGTGACATTCTCTCTCTCTCTCTCACTGTGACATTCTCTCTCTCTCACTGTGACATTCTCTCTCTCTCTCACTCACTGTGACATTCTCTCTCTCTCTCACTATGACATTCTCTCTCTCTCTCACTGTGACATTCTATCTCTCTCTCTCTCACTGTGACATTCTCTGTCTCTCTCTCTCTCTCACTTTGACATTCTCTGTCTCTCTCTCTCACTGTGACATTCTCTCTCTCTCTCTCACTGTGACATTCATTCTCTCTCTCTCACTGTGACATTCTTTCTCTCTCTCTCACTGTGACATTCTCTCTCTCTCTCACTGTGACATTCTATCTCTCTCTCACTGTGACATTCTCTCTCTCTCTCACTGTGACATTCTCTCTCCCACTGTGACATTCTCTCTCTCACTGTGACATACTCTCTCTCTCTCTCACTGTGACATTCTCTCTCTCTCTCTCACGGTGACATTCTCTCCCTCTCTCTCACTGTGACATTCTCTCTCGCTCTCTCAATGCGACCTTCTCTCTCTCGCTCTCTCACTGCGACCTTCTCTCTCTCTCTCTCTCACTGTGACATTCTCTCTCTCACTGTGACATTCTCTCTCTGTGACATTCTCTCTCTCTCAGTGTGACATTCTCTCTCACTCTCACTCACTGTGACATTCTCTCTCTCTCTCTCACTGTGACATTCTCTCTCTCACTCTCACTGTGACATTCTCTCTCTCTCTCTCACTGTGACATTCTCTCTCTCTCTCTCACTGTGACATTCTCTCTCTCTCTCTCACTGTGACATTCTCTCTCTCTCTCTCACTGTGACATTCTCTCTCTCTCTCTCACTGTGACATTCTCTCTCTCTCTCTCACTGTGACATTCTCTCTCTCTCTCTCACTGTGACATTCTCTCTCTCTCTCTCACTGTGACATTCTCTCTCTCTCTCTCTGTGACATTCTCTCTCTCTCTCTCTGTGACATTCTCTCTCTCTCACTCACTGTGACATTCTCTCTCTCTCTCTCTCACTGTGACATTCTCTCTCTCTCTCTCTCACTGTGACATTCTCTCTGTCTCTCTCACTGTGACATTCTCTCTCTCTCTCTCACTGTGACATTCTCTCTCTCTCTCTCTCACTGTGACATTCTCTCTCTCTCTCTCTCACTGTGACATTCTCTCTCTCTCTCACTATGACATTCTCTCTCTCTCTCACTGTGTCATTCTGTTTCTCTCTCTCTCACTGTGACATTCTCTCTCACTGTGACATTCTCTCTCTCTCTCACTTTGACATTCTCTCTCTTTCTCTCACTTGGACATTCTCTCTCTCTCTCTCACTTCTCTCTCTCTCTCTCTCTCACTTCTCTCTCTCTCTCTCAGTGTGACTTTCACTGTCTCTCTCTCTCACTGTGACATTCTCTCTCACTGTGACATTCTATCTCTCTCTCTCACAGTGACATTCTCTCTCTCTCTCACTATGACATTCTCTCTCTCTCTCTCTCACTGGGACATTCTGCCTCTCTCTCTCTCTCTCTCTCTCACTGTGTCATTCTTTCTCTCTCTCTCTCTCACTGTGACATTCTATCTCTCTCTCTCTCTCACTGTGACATTCTCTCTCTCTCTCTCACTGTGACATTCTCTGTCTCTCTCTCTCACTGTGACATTCTCTGTCTCTCTCTCTCACTGTGACATTCTCTGTCTCTCTCTCTCACTGTGACATTCTCTGTCTCTCTCTCTCACTGTGACATTCTCTGTCTCTCTCTCTCACTGTGACATTCTCTCTCTCTCTCTCTCACTGTGACATTCTCTCTCTCTCTCTCACTGTGACATTCTCTCTCTCTCTCTCACTGTGACATTCTCTCTCTCTCACTGTGACATTCTCTCTCTCTCTCTCTCTCACTGTGACATTCTCTCTCTCTCGCTCACTGTGACATCGTCTCTCTCTCTCTCTCACTGTGACATCGTCTCCCTCTCTCTCTCACTGTGACATTCTCGCTCTCTCTCTCACTGTGACATTCTCTCTCTCTCTCTCTCACTGTGACATTCTCTCTCGCTCTCTCTCACTGTGACATTCTCTCTCTCTCTCTCACTGTGACATTCTCTCTCTCTCTCTCACTGTGACATTCTCTCTCTCTCTCACTGTGACATTCTCTCTCTCTCTCTCACTGTGACATTAACTCTCTCTCTCTCACTGTGACATTCTCTTTCTCTCTCTCACTGTGACATTCTCTTTCTCTCTCTCACTGTGACATTCTC
>JANJGN010003994.1:0-38002 GCA_026770705.1 Isurus oxyrinchus
GAGAGATTAAGAGGCACGTCACACTTACGACGGTTCAAAAAAAAAAATCCTTCACTGGAAAGTGAATTAAGACATATTAGAAAGAGGTTTTGCTTTGCCACCAGTCTCTCTCTCTCTCTCTCTCACAGACACAAGCACACACACGACAACAACAGCAACCCTGACAACCTCGGCACTCACATCCCCTCTCTCTCTCTCTCCTCCCCTCCTGCAACTTAAGAAGCTGTTTCTCTCTCTCTCTCTCTCTCTCTCTTTCATTCATTCATGTTTTTTTTCCTTTAAAAGCCCTTTCATTTTGTTTCAGACCTATGTAAGGAGGTAGGGACTAATCTTTCCATCCACCCCCCCCTGCAACCCAACCTTTTGTCCCGAATTATCCCGTCCTCACTCGTGATTTTTAATTGAGATTTTTTATTTTTGAAAGAAAAAGACTCGATTGTTTCCCTCCGGCTCCCCTCTCAACAAGTCAGCCGAGTTATTTTGTTTTTCACTGTTCGGTTCAATCCACCACCCCCCCCCCCCCCCCTCCCGCCCCCTTTCATCTTCACTGTTCGTCTCTCCCTCTGTTTCTCTCTCCCCATCTCTCTACCTCTCTATCTCTCTCTCTCCCCATCTCTCTCTCTCTCTCTCTCCCCATCTCTCTCTCTCTCTCCCCATCTCTCTACCTCTCTCTCTCCCCATCTCTCTACCTCCCTCTCCCCATCTCTCTACCTCTCTCTCTCCCCATCTCTCTACCTCTCTCTCTCTCCCCATCTCTCTACCTCTCTCTCTCTCCCCATCTCTCTACCTCTCTCTCTCTCCCCATCTCTCTCTCTCTCTCCCCATCTCTCTACCTCTCTCTCTCTCCCCATCTCTCTCTCTCTCCCCATCTCTCTACCTCCCTCTCCCCATCTCTCTACCTCTCCCTCTCCCCATCTCTCTACCTCTCTCTCTCCCCATCTCTCTGCCTCTCTCTCTCTTCCCATCTCTCTACCTCTCTCTCTCTCCCCATCTCTCTCTCTCTCTCCCCATCTCTCTACCTCTCTCTCTCTCCCCATCTCTCTCTCTCTCTCCCCATCTCTCTACCTCTCTCTCTCTCCCCATCTCTCTCTCTCTCCCCATCTCTCTACCTCCCTCTCCCCATCTCTCTACCTCTCCCTCTCCCCATCTCTCTACCTCTCTCTCTCTCTTCCCATCTCTCTACCTCTCTCTCTCTCCCCATCTCTCTCTCTCTCTCCTCATCTCTCTCTCTCTCTCCCCATCTCTCTACCTCTCTCTCTCTCCCCATCTCTCTCTCTCTCTCCCCATCTCTCTCTCTCTCCCCCCATCTCTCTACCTCTCTCTCTCCCCATCTCTCTGCCTCTCTCTCTCTTCCCATCTCTCTACCTCTCTCTCTCTCTTCCCATCTCTCTACCTCTCTACCTCTCTCCCCATCTCTCTACCTCTCTCTCTCTCTCTCCCCATCTCTCTACCTCTCTCTCCCCATCTCTCTACCTCTCTCTCCCCATCTCTCTACCTCTCTCTCTCTCCCCCTCTCTCTGCTTCTCTCTCTCTTCCCATCTCTCTATCTTTCTCTCTCTCCCCATCTCTCTACCTCTCTCCCTATCTCTCTCTGTTTCCCTCTCTCCCCATCTCTCTACCTCTCTCCCTATCTCTCTCTGTTTCCCTCTCTCCCCATCTCTCTACCTCTCCCTCTCTCCCCCATCTCTCTGCCTCTCTCCCTATCTCTCTGTCTCCCTTTCTCTCCTCATCTCTCTGCCTCTCTCTCTTCCCATCTCTCTACCTCTCTCTCTCCCCATCTCTCTTCCTCCCTCTCACTCTCCCCATCTCTCTGCCTCTATCTCTTTCCCCATCGCTCACTGCCTCATCTCTGTACATCCCTCTCGTTCAGTACCTCTCTACCTCTCTCCCCAATCCCTGCCTCCCACACTCTTCCTACCTCTCTGCCTCCCTCTCTCCCCATCTCTCCACCTCTCTCTCTCTCCCCATTTCTCTGCCTCTCTCCCTCCCCATCTCTCTCCCACTCTCCCTCTCCCCATCTCTCTGCCTCTCTCTCTCCCCATCTCTCTGCCCCTCTCTCCCTATCTCTCTCTCCCACTCTCCCTCTCCCCATCTCTCTGTCCCTCTCTCCCTCCCCCATCTCTCTGCCTCTCTCCTCTCCCAATCTCTCTTCCCCTCTCCCTCTCTCCATCTCTCTGCCTCTCTCTCTTTCCCCATTGCTCACTGCCCCTCCCTCCTCATCTCTCAACCTCCTTATTTCCTATCTCCCTGCCTCTCTCTCCATGGGTAGGGGAGAGGTGGGAGGGGGCAGGGCAGGCCCTTGGGAGGTGCCAGAGGTAACTCTATCAATCTATCTCTCTCTGCCTCTATCTTTCTTTCTCTCTCTGCCTCTATCTATCTTTCTCTCTCTGCCTCTATCTATCTTTCTCTCTCTGTCTCTATCTATCTTTCTCTCTCTGTCTCTACCTATCTTTCTCTCTCTGTCTCTATCTATCTTTCTCTCTCTGTCTCTATCTATCTTTCTCTCCCTGTCTCTACCTATCTTTCTCTCTCTGTCTCTATCTTTCTCTCTCTGTCTCTATCTATCTCTCTCTGTCTCTACCTATCTTTCTCTCTCTGTCTCTATCTTTCTCTCTCTGTCTCTACCTATCTTTCTCTCTCTGTCTCTATCTTTCTCTCTCTGTCTCTACCTATCTTTCTCTCTCTGTCTCTATCTTTCTCTCTCTGTCTCTATCTATCTCTCTCTGTCTCTACCTATCTTTCTCTCTCTGTCTCTACCTATCTTTCTCTCTCTGTCTCTATCTTTCTCTCTCTGTCTCTACCTATCTTTCTCTCTCTGTCTCTATCTACCTTTCTCTCTCTGTCTCTATCTTTCTCTCTCTGTCTCTATCTATCTTTCTCTCTCTGTCTCTATCTTTCTCTCTCTGTCTCTATCTTTCTCTCTCTGTCTCTACCTATCTTTCTCTCTCTGTCTCTATCTATCTTTCTCTCTCTGTCTCTATCTTTCTCTCTCTGTCTCTACCTATCTTTCTCTCTCTGTCTCTATCTATCTTTCTCTCTCTGTCTCTATCTATCTCTCTCTGTCTCTACCTATCTTTCTCTCTCTGTCTCTATCTATCCCTCTCTCTGTCTCCACCTAACTTTCTCTCTCTATCTCTATTTATCTTTCTCTCTCTGTCTCTATCGATCTTTCTCCCTATATCTATCTCTCTATCTATCTCTGTCACCAAAGGTAACTCCATCAATCTATCTCTCTCTCTGTCTCTATCTATCTATCTCTTTCTGCCTCTATCTATCTTTCTCCCTCTATCTATCTCTGTCATCAAAGGTAACTCTATCAATCTTTCTCTCTTTGTCTCTATCTATCTCTCTCCCTCCATCTATTTCTCTATCTATCTGTGTTACCATTGATCTCTCTATCTCTCTCTCTATCTCTCTCTCTCTCTATCAATCTATCTATCTCTCTCTGTCTCTAGCTATCCATCTGACTGCTGGTGGTGCGGGGGAGAGGGGGCTGGCTGCTGATGGGGGAGAGAAACTGGCTGCTGGTGTGTGTGAGAGTGAGACAGAGAATGTGTGTGTGTTTGTGTGTGTGTGTGAGAGTGAGAGTGTGAGAGAGTGTGTGTGAGTGAGGGAGAGTTTGTGTGCATGAGTGAGAGAGTGTGTGTGTGTGTGTGTGTGTGCGAGAGTGAGAGTGTGAGAGAGTGTGTGTGAGTGAGGGAGAGTTTGTGTGCATGAGTGAGAGAGAGTGTGTGTGTGTGTGTGTGTGTGTGTGTGTGAGTGTGTGTGTGTGTGTGAGCGAGAGAGAGTGTATGTGTGAGCAAGAATTTATGTGTATATGCGTGTGTGTGTGTGCGAGCAAGAGTGCACATGTGTGATGGAGAGAACATGTATATGAGCGAGAGAATGTGTGTGTGAGAGAGAGAATGTGTGTGAGTGAGAGAGTGGATGTGTGATCGAGAGAACATGTGTGTGGGAGAGTGTGCGTGTGTGTGTGTGAGTGAGACAGAGTGTATGTGTGAGCAAGAATTTATGTGTGTATGCGTGCATGTGTGTGCGAGCAAGAAAGTGTGAGTTTGTGAGTGTGATAGTATGTGTGTATGAGCGAGAGAGTGTGTGTTTGTGTGTGTGCAAGCAAGAGTGCGCATGTGTGTATGTGAGCGAGAATATGCATGCATGTGTGTGTGTGTGTGAGAGGGTTTGTGTGTGTGAGTGTTTGTGTGAGCACGAGAGTGTGTGTGAGCATATGAGAGTGTATGTGTGAGTGAGAGAGAATGTGTGTGTGTGAGCGAGAGTTTGTGCTCACTCACACACAAACTCTCTCACACATGCAAAAACTCTCTCACACGCACACACTCACTCAAACTCCCTCGCTCACAAACACACACTCACACTCACACGCACACATACGGTCTCGCTCACACACACACTCACACTCTCACTCACACACACACAAACTCTCACTCACACACACACAAACTCTCACTCACATACACACAAACTCTCTCGCTCACACACACACACTCTCACTCACACACACACAAACTCTCACTCACACACACAAACTCTCTCACTCACACACACACTCTCCTCACACACACTCACACTCTCACTCACACACACACAAACTCTCACTCACATACACACAAACTCTCTCACTCACACACACACACTCTCACTCACACACACACAAACTCTCACTCACACACGCAAACTCTCTCACTCACACACACACTCTCCTCACACACACATACTCTCACTCACACACACACTCTCCTCACACACATACTCTTGTTCACACACACAAACTCTCTCACTCACACACACACAAACACTCTCACTCAAATGCACACAAACACTCTCACTCACACACACACACTCTCCTCACATACACTCTCTCACACACATATACACTCTCTCACTCACACACACAAACACTCTCACTCAAACGCACACAAACACTCTCACTCACACACACACACTCTCCTCACACACACTCTCTCACACACATATACACTCTCTCGCTCACACACACACAGAGTTTGTGTGTGTGAGCGAGAGTTTGAGTGAGAGTGTGTGCGTGTGTGAGTGAGAGAGTTTTTGTGTGTGTGAGTGAGAGAGTGCATGTGTGAGTGGGTGTGTGCATGTGTGTGAGTGAGTGTGTGAATGAGAGTGTGCATATGAGTGTGGGAGAGTGTGTGTGAGTGAGAGAGCATGCATGTGTGTGTATGTGTGTGTGAGCGAGAATGTGCGAGTGAGAGACCATGTGTATGTGTGTGTGTGTGTCTGTGTGTGTGTGTGAGTGAGTGTGTGAGTGGGAGATTGTGTGTGAGTGAGTGTGTGTATGAGTATGAGAGAGTGTGTGTGAGTGAGAGAACTTGCGTGTCTGTGTGTGTGTGTGTGTGTGTATATGTGTGCAAGCGAGAGTGTGTGAGTGAGAGAGCATATGTGTGTGTGTATGTGTGCGAGCGATAGTGTGTGAGTGAGAGAGCGTGCATGTGTGTGTGTGCGTATGTGTGTGAGCGAGAGTGTGTGTAAGTGAGAGAGCATATGTGTGTGTGTGTATGTGTGCGAGTGAGTGTGTGAGTGAGAGAGCGTCCATGTGTGTGTGTGTATGTGTGTGCGAGCAAGAGTGTGTGTGAGTGAGAGAGCATGCATGTGTGTGTGTGTATGTGTGTGCGAGCAAGAGTGTGTGTGAGTGAGAGAGCATACATGTGTGTGTGTGTATGTGTGTGTGAGTGAGAGTATGTGTGAGTGAGAGAGCGTGCGTGTGTGTGTCTGTGTATGGGTGTGCGAGCGAGAGTGTGTGTGAGTGAGAGAGCACGCGTTTGTGTGTGTATGTGTGTGAGCGAGAGCGTGTGTGAGTGAGAGAGCCTGTGTGTATGTGAGAGAGAGAGTGTATATGTGTGAATAAGAGAGAGTGTGCATTTGAGTGAGTGAGAATGTGAGAGACCCTAGCTCACTCCCAGTCTCAGAGTCTGTACTCACCCTCACCCCCCTACCCCCCCCCACACCCCCACATACACACCAACACACTCGTACCAGCTCGCACAGTGGGTGAGAGTGAGTGTGAACCCTGAACCCTGAGACTGAGAGGGAGCCGGGAAAACACAGTTTGACCCTCTCACATCCTGATTACTCGTTGTTTTAAAAGATCGATTTATTCCTTTGGCAATGCTTTATTTTTTGCTCAGCATGTCCTTTCTTTCCTTCATATTTCAACCTTTTATTGAATGTCAGGTTTAGTGTTAATAATGAGCCAAACCTTATCTTTCTGAAATCTGCTCACTAGCCCTTTGAATAGGAAAAAATGTTAATGTGGCCTATCGCATGAAGAGGTTGAACAAACCTGGTCTTATCTATCTATCTATCTATCTATCTATCTATCTATCTATCTATCTATCTATCTATCTATCTATCTATCTATCCATCTATCTATCTATCCATCTATCTATCTATCCATCCATCCATCCATCCATCCATCCATCCATCCATCTATCTATCTATCTTTCTATCTATCTATCTATCTATCTATCTATCTATCTATCTATCTATCTATCTATCTATCCACCTCTTATCTGTTTGTCTCTATCAGCCTATCTATCCACCTTACTTCTCCATCCATCCACCTATCTCCATCTGCTTATTTCTCTGTCAATATATGTATCTGTAGTAATGATGGTTCTGCTAAATGTTGGACTGTACCTTTAAGAATAGTCCTGTGACGTGAGGTCACATGATCTGTGTAGACCAGGGTGTGAGTTGCTGCTGCCTGTCTTGTGAATAAGCCTAACAATTCCACTTAGAAGGTTGTCTGCAGATCAACTCTATTACAAATAGGCAACAAGGCCACACTACAACAAACTGGCGATGAGGATAAATCAGGATAACTCAAGATAAATCAGAATCGGTAGTGTACTTCTCCCGGCGATTGAGAGCGTTGATGTTCGTTTAAAATAACAGAAGATAGGCTCACCCAAAGTGCCACAATTTAGTAGAATTGATCCTTTTGAGGCAGCCACAGATGATTGATCTCAGCAGACAGAACGTCTCACGTCGTTCTTTCAAGCAGAACGAAATCAGGACGGGGGAAGAGAAGAGGCGAGCGATCCTCTTGGTTACGTGTGTGGGAGCAAAGCCTACAGTTTGATTCGAAGAACTTTTAGGTGAATCGGTGAACCTCGCGGAGGGACGTTTTCAACCCCAAGCCCTCAGTCACGATGCAGAGGTTCCGAGGCTCAATTTGCGAAACGGAGCACCCCCCCCCCCCCCCCCCTCCACCCCCCCACCCCCACCCCACCAGGGGCGAGTCAGCTGGTGGCCGCGAGGTGAATCTGAAGCAGCTGACGGAACATTGCGAGTTTGGTACCACTCTGAACGACGTGCTTGAGGGATCGCTCAGGGCCTGGCGTGAAAGGAGACACTATTCGGAGAAGATTGCTGGCTGAAACGAATCTGGATTTCAAGAAGGCGTTAGGTACAGCGCAGGCCACGGAAAGCGATGTAAAGAGGTCCACAAGCGACGCAAGGGGCGCCAAATGGGCGCCGCACTCCAAATCCTGGCGGGAACAGTCGGCCGAAAGCGACGCGAGAAAGCGAGACTCCTGCCGCAAAGCGGGAAACGACCCCCCCCCCCTCCCGCTAACCAAAAAAACTTGGCGGCTAAATCGAAGAACGGCTTGAATCGAGGTGGGAACCCAATCAGTCTTTTAGCGATCGGGCAGTTTTAAAAAGCAGAGGCTTACTTTAGCTACAGAAGCGGACACGTGACAAGACAGTGCGAAGAGAGAGATTGAAACAGGCTGGCAAACAACCCAGCCGCGGCCGACGATGCAGAGGAGCCTGAAGCAACAAACTCTGACACCTACTCGTCGCTCAACGCGAAAGCTGGGCAGGTAGGGCCGGTTATTGTCGCGGTGAAGGTGAATAGTAGGCCGGTAAAAATGGAAGCAGACGCGAGAGCTTCCAACCACTGCAATAGGAGAGCACGATTTCAGATATTCAGATAAAGGGGCGAGCGTCAATTCGATTTGGACTGAAAGCGCGGACAGACGAAGGAATCCAAGTAAAAGGGTGTCAGCAGAGCGCTCGTCCACTATAGGCGCCAGTCGGCACAGCTACCCGTCACGGTGCCGGGGGGTGGGTGGTGAAGGGCCAAGCGCGCTCAGGCCAGACTGGTTAGAGGAGATTCAATTAAACCGGTCCGAAACCTCCCGGTGGAGCGCGAGGCTGAGGACGACCTGGGAAAAATCCAAGCCCTTTCGGGCCGAGGTTTACGGAACAGGAGCAACCCCGCGCGTCACGGAAACAAGGCCGGTGCCACGCGCCCCGAGAGAGAAGGCTGACGCCGACCGAGCCGGGCCGGCGAGAGAGAGGCTGGGCGCCGTACGAACGGTTGCGTTCTAAGAGGCGGGCAGCGCCCGTGGTCCCCGCCCTAATGCCAGACCGAAGCGTCCTAATTTGCAGGGGGCTGTAGACCGGCGGTCAGCAAGGGCAGCCAAACTGGACGGGTGCCCCGTTCCAAAAATCGAAGGCCGAACTCGCCGATAAGCTGGCAGGAGGGACAACGGCTGGTACGAAGCTGGACGCGGGTCACAAGCTAATTACCCGCCGAGGGTTGTACTAATCTGCACGCTTGCCTCCCGGAGCGTTACCTCAGCCTGCGCCGCCTTTCAGGGAACGATGGAAACCTCGCTTGCAGGGGCTGCCCCAGGCTTCGGCCTACCGAGACGATGGGCTGAGAACTGGATTTGCCGAAACTGGGACGGCGGGACTGAACATATGAGGAGAGATCAGGGTCAGTTAGGATTACATTCGCCGGAGTTCAGAAGAATGAGGGGGTGGTGGAGGGACGGTGGGGGCAATCTCATAGAAACCTATAAAATTCTAACAGGACTGGACAGGGTAGATGCAGGAAGGATGTTCCCTATGGTGGGGGGGGGGGGGGAGTCCAGAACCGGGGGGTCACAGTCTGAGGATACGGGGTAGACCATTTAGGACTGAGATGAGGAGAAATGTCTTCACCCAGAGAGCGGTGAGCCTGTGGAATTCGTTACCACAGAAAGTAGCTGAGGCCAAAACATTGTATGTTTTCAAGAAGGAGATAGATATAGCTCTTGGGGTGAAAGGGATCAAAGGGTATGGGGAGAAAGCGGGAGCAGGGCTATTGAGTTGGATGATCAGCCATGATCGTAATGAATGGGGGAGCATGCTCGAAGGGCCGAATAGCCTTCCTCCCGCTCCTAGTTTCCATGTTTCTATGCAAAACTTGGCGAGCCCATAAAAACATTTTTACGAGCAGGGCCACAATTGAAAAAGGAGAAACGGCCTTTTCCAAGCATTTCCGAAGGGGATGGTGTAGAGGGAGTTTTACTCTGTATCTAACCCCGTGCTGTACCTGTCCTGGGAGTGTTTGATGGGGACGGTGTAGAGGGAGCTTTACTCTGTATCTAACCCCGTGCTGTACCTGTCCTGGGAGTGTTTGATGGGGACGGTGTAGAGGGAGCTTTACTCTGTATCTAACCCCGTGCTGTACCTGTCCTGGGAGTGTTTGATGGGGACGGTGTAGAGGGAGCTTTACTCAGTATCTAACCCCGTGCTGTACCTGTCCTGGGAGTGTTTGATGGGGACAGTGTAGAGGGAGCTTTACTCTGTATCTAACCCCGTGCTGTACCTGTCCTGGGAGTGTTTGATGGGGACAGTGTAGAGGGAGCTTTACTCTGTATCTAACCCCGTGCTGTACCTGTCCTGGGAGTGTTTGATGGGGACAGTGTAGAGGGAGCTTTACTCTGTATCTAACCCTGTGTTGTATCTGTCCTGGGAGTGTTTGATGGGGACAGTGTAGAGGGAGCTTTACTCTGTATCTAACCCCGTGCTGTACCTGCCCTGGGAGTGTTTGATGGGGACAGTGTAGAGGGAGCTTTACTCTGTATCCAATCCCGTGCTGTACCTGTCCTGGGAGTGTTTGATGGGGACAGTGTAGAGGGAGATTTACTCTGTATCGAACCCCGTGCTGTACCTGTCCTGGGAGTGTTTGATGGGGACAGTGTAGAGGGAGCTTTACTCTGTATCCAATCGCGTGCTGTACCTGTCCTGGGAGTGTTTGATGGGGACAGTGTAGAGGGAGCTTTACTCTGTATCTAACCCCGTGCTGTACCTGTCCTGGGAGTGTTTGATCGGGACAGTGTAGAGGGAGCTTTACTCTGTATCTAACCCCGTGCTGTACCTGTCCTGGGAGTGTTTGATGGGGACAGGGCAGAGGGAGCTTTACTCGGTATCTAACCCCGTGCTGTACTTGTCCTGGGAGTGTTTGAAGGGGACGGTGTAAAGGGAGCTTTACTCTGTATCTAAACCCGTGCTGTACCCGTCCTGGGAGTGTTTGATGGGGACAGTGTAGAGGGAGCTTTGCTCTGTATCTAAACCCGTGCTGTACCTGTCCTGGGAGTGTTTTAAGGGGACAGTGTAGAGGGAGCTTTACTCTGTATCTAACCCCGTGCTGTACCTGTCCTGGGAGTGTTTGATGGGGACAGTGTAGAGGGAGCTTTACTCTGTATCTAACCCCGTGCTGTACCTGTCCTGGGAGTGTTTGAAGGGGACAGTGTAGAGGGAGCTTTACTCTGCATCTAACCCCGTGCTGTACCTGTCCTGGTAGTGTTTGATGGGGACAGTGGAGAGGGAGATTTACTCTGTATCTAACCCCGTAATGTACCTGTCCTGGGAGTGTTTGATGGGGAGGGTGAAGAGGGAGCTTTAGTCTGTATCCAATCCCGTGATGTACCTGTCCTGGGAGTGTTTGATGGGGACAGAGTAGAGGGAGATTTACTCTGTATCGAACCCCGTGCTGTACATGTCCTGGGAGTGTTTGATGGGGACAGTGTAGAGGGAGCTTTACTCTGTATCCAATCGCGTGCTGTACCTGTCCTGGGAGTGTTTGATGGGGACAGTGTAGAGGGAGCTTTACTCTGTATCTAACCCCGTGCTGTACCTGTCCTGGGAGTGTTTGATGGGGACAGTGTAGAGGGAGCTTTACTCTGTATCTAACCCCGTGCTGTACCTGTCCTGGGAGTGTTTGATGGGGACAGTGCAGAGGGAGCTTTACTCTGTATCTAACACCGTGCTGTACTTGTCCTGGGAGTGTTTGATGGGGACGCTGTAAAGGGAGCTTTACTCTGTATCTAAAACCGTGCTGTACCTGTCCTGGGATTGTTTGATGGAGACAGTGTAGAGGGAGCTTTACTCTGTATCTAACCCTGTGCTGTACCTGTCCTGGGAGTGTTTTAAGGGGACAGTGTAGAGGGAGCTTTACTCTGTATCTAACACCGTGCTGTACCTGTCCTGGGAGTGTTTGATGGGGACAGTGTAGAGGGAGCTTTACTCTGTATCTAACCCCGTGCTGTACCTGCCCTGGCAGTGTTTGAAGGGGACAGTGTAGAGGGAGCTTTACTCTGTATCTAACCCCGTGCTGTACCTGTCCTGGTAGTGTTTGATGGGGACAGTGTAGAGGGAGATTTACTCTGTATCTAACCCCATACTGTACCTGTCCTAAGAGTGTTTGATGGGGAGGGTGTAGAGGGAGCTTTACTCTGTATCCAACCCCGTGCTGTACCTGTCCTGGGAGTATTTGATGGGGACAGTGTAGAGGGAGATTTACTCTGTACCTCACACCGTGCTGTACCTGTCCTGGGAGTGTTTGATGGGGACAGTGCAGAGGCAGATTTACTCTGTATCTAACCCCGTGCTGTACCTGTCCTGGGAATGTTTGATGGGGACAGTGTAGAGGAAGCTTTACTCTGTATCTAACCCCGTGCTGTACCTGTCCTGGGAGTGTTTGATGGGGACAGTGTAGAGGGAGCTTTACTCTGTATCTAACCCCGTGCTGTACCTGTCCTGGGAGTGTTTGATGGGAACAGTGTAGAGGGACCTTTACTCTGTATCTAACCCCGTGCTGTACCTGTCATGGGAGTGCTTGATGGGGACAGTGTAGAGGGAGATTTACTCTGTATCTAACCCCTTGCTGTATCTGTCCTGGGAGTGTTTGATGGGGACAGTGTAGAGGGACCTTAACTCTGTATATAACCCCGTGCTGTATCTGTCCTGTGAGTGTTTCATGGGGACAGTGTAGAAGGAGCTTTACTGTGTATCCTACCCCATACTGTACCTGTCCTGGGAGTGTTTGATGGGGACGGTGTAGAGGGAGCTTTACTCTGTATCTAAAACCGTGCTGTACCTGTCCTGGGAGTGTTTGATGGGGACAGTGTAGAGGGAGATTTACTCTGTATCTAACCCCGTGCTGTACCTATCCTGGGAGTGTTTGATGGGGACAATGTAGAGGGACCTTCACTCTGTATCTAACCCCGTGCTGTACCTGTCCTGGGAGTGTTTGATGGGGACAGTGTAGAGGGAGCTTTACTCTGTTTCTAACCCGTGCTGTACCTGCCCTGGGAGTGTTTGATGGGGACAGCGTAGAGGGAGATTTACTGTGTATCTAACCCCGTGCTGTACCTGTCCTGGGAGTGTTTGATGGGGACAGTGTAGAGGGAGCTTTACTCTGTATCTAACCCCGTGCTGTACCTGTCCTGGGAGTGTTTGATGGGGACAGTGTCGAGGGAGCTTTACTCTGTATCTAATCCCGTGCTGTACCTGTCCTGGGAGTGTTTGATGGGGACAGTGTAGAGGGAGATTTACTCTGTATATAATCCCGTGCTGTACCTGTCCTGGGAGTGTTTGATGGGGACGGTGCAGAGGGAGCTTTACTCTGTATCGAACCCCGTGCTGTACCTGTCCTGGGAGTGTTTGATGGGGACAGTGTAGAGGGAGCTTTACTCTGTATCCAATCGCGTGCTGTACCTGTCCTGGGAGTGTTTGATGGGGACAGTGTAGAGGGAGCTTTACTCTGTATCTAACCCCATGCTGTACCTGTCCTAAGAGTGTTTGATCGGGACAGTGTAGAGGGAGCTTTACTCTGTATCTAACCCCGTGCTGTACCTGTCCTGGGAGTGTTTGATGGGGACAGTGCAGAGGGAGCTTTACTCTGTATCTAACACCGTGCTGTACTTGTCCTGGGAGTGTTTGAAGGGGACGGTGTAAAGGGAGCTTTACTCTGTATCTAAACCCGTGCTGTACCCGTCCTGGGAGTGTTTGATGGGGACAGTGTTGAGGGAGCTTTACTCGGTATCTAACCCCGTGCTGTACCTGTCCTGGGAGTGTTTGAAGGGGACAGTGTAGAGGGAGCGTTACTCTGTATCTAACCCCGTGCTGTACCTGTCCTGGTAGTGTTTGATGGGGACAGTGTAGAGGGAGATTTACTCTGTATCTAACCCCGTACTGTACCTGTCCTGGGAGTGTTTGATGGGGAGGGTGAAGAGGGAGCTTTACTCTGTATCCAACCCCGTGCTGTACCTGTCCTGGGAGTGTTTGATGGGGACATTGTAGATGGAGCTTTACTCTGTATCTAACCCCGTGCTGTACCTGTCCTGGGAGTGTTTGATGGGGACAGTGTAGAGGGAGCATTACTCTGTATCCAATCCCGTGCTGTACCTGTCCTGGGAGTGTTTGATGGGGACAGTGTAGAGGGAGATTTACTCTGTATCTAACCCCTTGCTGTACCTGTCCTGGGAGTGTTTGATGGGGACAGTGTAGAGGGAGCTTTACTCTGTATCCAATCGCGTGCTGTACCTGTCCTGGGAGTGTTTGATGGGGACAGTGTAGAGGGAGCTTTACTCTGTATCTAACCCCGTGCTGTACGTGTCCTGGGAGTGTTTGTTGGGGACAGTGCAGAGGGAGCTTTACTCTGTATCTCACCCCGTGCTGTACTTGTCCGGGGAGTGTTTGATGGGGACGGTGTAAAGGGAGCTTTACTCTCTATCTAAACCCGTGCTGTACCTGTCCTGGGATTGTTTGATGGGGACAGTGTAGAGGGAGCTTTACTCTGTATCTAACCCTGTGCTGTACCTGTCCTGGGAGTGTTTTAAGGGGACAATGTAGAGGGAGCTTTACTCTGTATCTAACCCCGTGCTGTACCTGTCCTGGGAGTGTTTGATGGGGACAGTGTAGAGGGAGCTTTACTCTGTATCTAACCCCGTGCTGTACCTGTCCTGGGAGTGTTTGAAGGGGACAGTGTAGAGGGAGCTTTACTCTGTATCTAACCCCGTGCTGTACCTGTCCTGGCAGTGTTTGATGGGGACAGTGTAGAGGGAGATTTACTCTGTATCTAACCCCATACTGTACCTGTCCTGGGAGTGTTTGATGGGGAGGGTGTAGAGGGAGCTTTACTCTGTATCCAACCCCGTGTTGTACCTGTCCTGGGAGTATTTGATGGGGACATTGTTGATGGAGCTTTACTCTGTATCTAACCCCGTGCTGTATCTGTCCTGGGAGTGTTTCATGGGGACAGTGTAGAGGGAGCTTTACTCTGCATCTAACGCCGTGCTGTACCTCTCCTGGGAGTGTTTGATGGGGACATTGTAGATGGAGTTTTACTCTGCATCTAAATCCGTGCTGTACCTGTCCTGGGAGTGTTTGATGGGGCCAGTGTAGAGGTAGTTTACTCTGTATCTAACCCCGTGCTGTACCTGTCCTGGGAGTGTTTGATGGGGACTGTGTAGAGGGAGCTTTACTCTGTATCTAACCCCGTGCTGTACCTGTACTGGGAGTGTTTGATGGGGACAGTGTAGAGGGAGATTTACTCTGTATCTATCCCCGTGCTGTACCTGTCCTGGGAGTGTTTGATGGGGACAGTGTAGAGAGAGCTTTACTCTGTTTTAACCCCGTGCTATACCTGTCCTGGGAGTGTTTGATGGGGACAGTGTAGAGGGAGCTTTACTCTGTATCTAACCCCGTGCTGTACCTGTCCTGGGAGTGTTTGATGGGGACAGTGTAGAGGGAGATTTACTCTGTATCTAACCCCTTGCTGTATCTGTCCTGGGAGTGTTTGATGGGGACAGTGTAGAGGGACCTTTACTCTGTATCTAACCCCGTGCTCTATCTGTCCTGTGAGTGTTTGATGGGGACAGTGTAGAAGGAGCTTTACTGTGTATCTAACCCCATACTGTACCTGTCCTGGGAGTGTTTGATGGGGACGGTGTTGAGGGAGCTTTACTCTGTATCTAACCCCGTGCTGTACCTGTCCTGGGAGTATTTGATGGGGACAGTGTAGAGGGAGATTTACTCTCTATCTAACCCCGTGCTGTACCTATCCTGGGAGTGTTTGATGGGGACAGTGTAGAGGGAGCTTTACTCTGTTTCTAACCCCGTGCTGTACCTGCCCTGGGCGTGTTTGATGGGGACAGCGTAGAGGGAGCTTTACTCTGTATCTAACCACTTGCTGTACCTGTCCTGGGAGTGTTTGATGGGGACAGTGAAGAGGGAGATTTACTCTGTATCTAACCCCGTGCTGTACCTGTCCTGGGAGTGTTTGATGGGGACAGTGTAGAGGGAGCTTTACTCTGTATCTAACGCCGTGCTGTACCTGTCCTGGGATTGTTTGATGGGGACAGTGTCGAGGGAGCTTTACTCTGTATCTAATCCCGTGCTGTACCTGTCCTGGGAGTGTTTGATGGGGACAGTGTTGAAGGAGCTTTACTCTGTATCTAATCCCGTGCTGTCCCTGTCCTGGGAGTGTTTGATGGGGACAGTGTAGAGGGAGCTTTACTCTGTTCCGAACCCCCTTCTGTCCCTGTCCTGGGGGTGTTTGATGAGGAAAGTGTAGAGGGAGCTTTACTCTGTATCTAAACCACCGCTGTCCCTGTCCTGGGAGTGTTTGATGGGGAGGGTGTAGAGGGGGAGCATTACTCTGTATCTAACCCCGTGCTGTACCTGTCCTGGGAGTGTTTGATGGGGACAGTGCAGAGGGAGCTTTACTCTGTATCTAACACCGTGCTGTACTTGTCCTGGGAGTGTTTGATGGGGACGCTGTAAAGGGAGCTTTACTCTGTATCTAAAACCGTGCTGTACCTGTCCTGGGATTGTTTGATGGGGACAGTGTAGAGGGAGCTTTACTCTGTATCTAACCCTGTGCTGTACCTGTCCTGGGAGTGTTTTAAGGGGACAGTGTAGAGGGAGCTTTACTCTGTATCTAACCCCGTGCTGTACCTGTCCTGGGAGTGTTTGATGGGGACAGTGTAGAGGGAGCTTTACTCTGTATCTAACCCCGTGCTGTACCTGCCCTGGCAGTGTTTGAAGGGGACAGTGTAGAGGGAGCTTTACTCTGTATCTAACCCCGTGCTGTACCTGTCCTGGTAGTGTTTGATGGGGACAGTGTAGAGGGAGATTTACTCTGTATCTAACCCCATACTGTACCTGTCCTAAGAGTGTTTGATGGGGAGGGTGTAGAGGGAGCTTTACTCTGTATCCAACCCCGTGCTGTACCTGTCCTGGGAGTATTTGATGGGGACAGTGTAGAGGGAGATTTACTCTGTACCTCACACCGTGCTGTACCTGTCCTGGGAGTGTTTGATGGGGACAGTGCAGAGGCAGATTTACTCTGTATCTAACCCCGTGCTGTACCTGTCCTGGGAATGTTTGATGGGGACAGTGTAGAGGAAGCTTTACTCTGTATCTAACCCCGTGGTGTACCTGTCCTGGGAGTGTTTGATGGGGACAGTGTAGAGGGAGCTTTACTCTGTATCTAACCCCGTGCTGTACCTGTCCTGGGAGTGTTTGATGGGAACAGTGTAGAGGGACCTTTACTCTGTATCTAACCCCGTGCTGTACCTGTCATGGGAGTGCTTGATGGGGACAGTGTAGAGGGACCTTAACTCTGTATATAACCCCGTGCTGTATCTGTCCTGTGAGTGTTTCATGGGGACAGTGTAGAAGGAGCTTTACTGTGTATCCTACCCCATACTGTACCTGTCCTGGGAGTGTTTGATGGGGACGGTGTAGAGGGAGCTTTACTCTGTATCTAAAACCGTGCTGTACCTGTCCTGGGAGTGTTTGATGGGGACAGTGTAGAGGGAGATTTACTCTGTATCTAACCCCGTGCTGTACCTATCCTGGGAGTGTTTGATGGGGACAATGTAGAGGGACCTTCACTCTGTATCTAACCCCGTGCTGTACCTGTCCTGGGAGTGTTTGATGGGGACAGTGTAGAGGGAGCTTTACTCTGTTTCTAACCCGTGCTGTACCTGCCCTGGGAGTGTTTGATGGGGACAGCGTAGAGGGAGATTTACTGTGTATCTAACCCCGTGCTGTACCTGTCCTGGGAGTGTTTGATGGGGACAGTGTAGAGGGAGCTTTACTCTGTATCTAACCCCGTGCTGTACCTGTCCTGGGAGTGTTTGATGGGGACAGTGTCGAGGGAGCTTTACTCTGTATCTAATCCCGTGCTGTACCTGTCCTGGGAGTGTTTGATGGGGACAGTGTAGAGGGAGCTTTACTCTGTATCTAATCCCGTGCTGTACCTGTCCTGGGAGTGTTTGATGGGGACTGTGCAGAGGGAGCTTTACTCTGTATCGAACCCCGTGCTGTACCTGTCCTGGGAGTGTTTGATGGGGACAGTGTAGAGGGAGCTTTACTCTGTATCCAATCGCGTGCTGTACCTGTCCTGGGAGTGTTTGATGGGGACAGTGTAGAGGGAGCTTTACTCTGTATCTAACCCCGTGCTGTACCTGTCCTGGGAGTGTTTGATCGGGACAGTGTAGAGGGAGCTTTACTCTGTATCTAACCCCGTGCTGTACCTGTCCTGGGAGTGTTTGATGGGGACAGTGCAGAGGGAGCTTTACTCTGTATCTAACACCGTGCTGTACTTGTCCTGGGAGTGTTTGAAGGGGACGGTGTAAAGGGAGCTTTACTCTGTATCTAAACCCGTGCTGTACCCGTCCTGGGAGTGTTTGATGGGGACAGTGTTGAGGGAGCTTTACTAGGTATCTAACCCCGTGCTGTACCTGTCCTGGGAGTGTTTGAAGGGGACAGTGTAGAGGGAGCGTTACTCTGTATCTAACCCCGTGCTGTACCTGTCCTGGTAGTGTTTGATGGGGACAGTGTAGAGGGAGATTTACTCTGTATCTAACCCCGTACTGTACCTGTCCTGGGAGTGTTTGATGGGGAGGGTGAAGAGGGAGCTTTACTCTGTATCCAACCCCGTGCTGTACCTGTCCTGGGAGTGTTTGATGGGGACATTGTAGATGGAGCTTTACTCTGTATCTAACCCCGTGCTGTACCTGTCCTGGGAGTGTTTGATGGGGACAGTGTAGAGGGAGCTTTACTCTGTATCCAATCCCGTGATGTACCTGTCCTGGGAGTGTTTGATGGGGACAGTGTAGAGGGAGATTTACTCTGTATCTAACCCCTTGCTGTACCTGTCCTGGGAGTGTTTGATGGGGACAGTGTAGAGGGAGCTTTACTCTGTATCCAATCGCGTGCTGTACCTGTCCTGGGAGTGTTTGATGGGGACAGTGTAGAGGGAGCTTTACTCTGTATCTAACCCCGTGCTGTACCTGTCCTGGGAGTGTTTGTTGGGGACAGTGCAGAGGGAGCTTTACTCTGTATCTCACCCCGTGCTGTACTTGTCCGGGGAGTGTTTGATGGGGACGGTGTAAAGGGAGCTTTACTCTCTATCTAAACCCGTGCTGTACCTGTCCTGGTATTGTTTGATGGGGACAGTGTAGAGGGAGCTTTACTCTGTATCTAACCCTGTGCTGTACCTGTCCTGGGAGTGTTTTAAGGGGACAATGTAGAGGGAGCTTTACTCTGTATCTAACCCCGTGCTGTACCTGTCCTGGGAGTGTTTGATGGGGACAGTGTAGAGGGAGCTTTACTCTGTATCTAACCCCGTGCTGTACCTGTCCTGGGAGTGTTTGAAGGGGACAGTGTAGAGGGAGCTTTACTCTGTATCTAACCCCGTGCTGTACCTGTCCTGGCAGTGTTTGATGGGGACAGTGTAGAGGGAGATTTACTCTGTATCTAACCCCATACTGTACCTGTCCTGGGAGTGTTTGATGGGGAGGGTGTAGAGGGAGCTTTACTCTGTATCCAACCCCGTGTTGTACCTGTCCTGGGAGTATTTGATGGGGGCATTGTTGATGGAGCTTTACTCTGTATCTAACCCCGTGCTGTATCTGTCCTGGGAGTGTTTCATGGGGACAGTGTAGAGGGAGCTTTAGTCTGCATCTAACGCCGTGCTGTCCCTCTCCTGGGAGTGTTTGATGGGGACATTGTAGATGGAGTTTTACTCTGCATCTAAATCCGTGGTGTACCTGTCCTGGGAGTGTTTGATGGGGCCAGTGTAGAGGTAGTTTACTCTGTATCTAACCCCGTGCTGTACCTGTCCTGGGAGTGTTTGATGGGGACTGTGTAGAGGGAGCTTTACTCTGTATCTAACCCCGTGCTGTACCTGTCCTGGGAGTGTTTGATGGGGACAGTGTAGAGGGAGATTTACTCTGTATCTATCCCCGTGCTGTACCTGTCCTGGGAGTGTTTGATGGGGACAGTGTAGAGAGAGCTTTACTCTGTTTTAACCCCGTGCTATACCTGTCCTGGGAGTGTTTGAAGGGGACAGTGTAGAGGGAGCTTTACTCTGTATCTAACCCCGTGCTGTACCTGTCCTGGGAGTGTTTGATGGGGACAGTGTAGAGGGAGATTTACTCTGTATCTAACCCCTTGCTGTATCTGTCCTGGGAGTGTTTGATGGGGACAGTGTAGAGGGACCTTTACTCTGTATCTAACCCCGTGCTCTATCTGTCCTGTGAGTGTTTGATGGGGACAGTGTAGAAGGAGCTTTACTGTGTATCTAACCCCATACTGTACCTGTCCTGGGAGTGTTTGATGGGGACGGTGTAGAGGGAGCTTTACTCTGTATCTAACCCCGTGCTGTATCTGTCCTGGGAGTGTTTGATGGGGACAGTGTAGAGGGAGATTTACTCTCTATCTAACCCCGTGCTGTACCTATCCTGGGAGTGTTTGATGGGGACAGTGTAGAGGGAGCTTTACTCTGTTTCTAACCCCGTGCTGTACCTGCCCTGGGCGTGTTTGATGGGGACAGCGTAGAGGGAGCTTTACTCTGTATCTAACCCCGTGCTGTACCTGTCCTGGGAGTGTTTGATGGGGACAGTGAAGAGGGAGATTTACTCTGTATCTAACCCCGTGCTGTACCTGTCCTGGGAGTGTTTGATGGGGACAGTGTAGAGGGAGCTTTACTCTGTATCTAACGCCGTGCTGTACCTGTCCTGGGATTGTTTGATGGGGACAGTGTCGAGGGAGCTTTACTCTGTATCTAATCCCGTGCTGTACCTGTCCTGGGAGTGTTTGATGGGGACAGTGTCGAAGGAGCTTTACTCTGTATCTAATCCCGTGCTGTCCCTGTCCTGGGAGTGTTTGATGGGGACAGTGTAGAGGGAGCTTTACTCTGTATCTAATCCCGTGCTGTACCTGTCCTGGGAGTGTTTGATGGGGACGGTGCCGAGAGAGCTTTACTCTGTATCTAACCCCGTGCTGTACCTGTCCTGGGCGTGTTTGATGGGGAGAGTGTAGAGGGAGCTTTACTCTGTATCTAACCCCGTGCTGTACCTGTCCTGGGAGTGTTTGATGGGGACAGTGCAGAGGGAGCTTTACTCTGTATCTAACCCCGTGCTGTACTTGTCCTGGGAGTGTTTGATGGGGACGGTGTAAAGGGAGCTTTACTCTGTATCGAACCCCGTGCTGTACCTGTCCTGGGAGTGTTTGATGGGGACAGTGGAGAGGGAGCTTTACTCAGTATCCAATCGCGTGCTGTACCTGTCCTGGGAGTGTTTGATGGGGACAGTGTAGAGGGAGCTTTACTCTGTATCTAACCCCGTGCTGTACCTGTCCTGGGAGTGTTTGATGGGGACAGTGTAGAGGGAGCTTTACTCTGTATCTAACCCCGTGCTGTACCTGTCCTGGGAGTGTTTGATGGGGACAGTGCAGAGGGAGCTTTACTCTGTATCTAACCCCGTGCTGTACTTGTCCTGGGAGTGTTTGATGGGGACGGTGTAAAGGGAGCTTTACTCTGTATCTAACCCCGTGCTGTACCTGTCCTGGGAGTGTTTTAAGGGGACAGTGTAGAGGGAGCTTTACTCTGTATCTAACCCCGTTCTGTACCTGTCCTGGGAGTGTTTGATGGGGACAGTGTAGAGGGAGCTGTACTCTGTATCTAACCCTGTGCTGTACCTGTCCTGGGATTGTTTGAAGGGGACAGTGTAGAGGGAGCTTTACTCTGTATCTAACCCCGTGCTGTACCTGTCCTGGTAGTGTTTGATGGGGACAGTGTAGAGGGAGATTTACTCTGTATCTAACCCCGTACTGTACCTGTCCTGGGAGTGTTTGATGGGGTGGGTGTATAGGGAGCTTTACTCTGTATCCAACCCGCGCTGTACCTGTCCTGGGATTGTTTGATGGGGACATTGTAGATGGAGCTTTACTCTGTGTCTACCCCGTGCTGTACCTGTCCTGGGAGTGTTTGATGGGGACAGTGTTGAGGGACCTTTACTCTGCATCTAAGCCCGTGCTGTACCTGTCCTGGGAGTGTTTGATGGGGACATTGTAGATGGAGTTTTACTCTGTATCTAACACCGTGCTGTACCTGTCCTGGGAGTGTTTGATGGGGACAGTGTAGAGGTAGTTTACGCTGTATCTAACCCCGTGCTGTACCTGTCCTGGGAGTGTTTGATGGGGACATTGTAGATGGAGTTTTAATCTGTATCTAACCCCGTGCAGTACCTGTCCTTGGAGTGTTTGATGGGGACTGTGTAGAGGGAACTTTACTCTGTATCTAACCCCGTGCTGTACCTGTCCTGGGAGTGTTTGATGGGGACAGTGTAGAGGGAGGTTTACTCTGTTTTAACCCCGTGCTGTACCTGTCCTGGGAGTGTTTGATGGGGACATTGTAGATGGAGTTTTACTCTTTATCTAACCCCGTGCTGTACCTGGCCTGGGAGTGTTTGATGGGGACTGTGTAGAGGGAGCTTTACTTTGTATCTAACCCCGTGCTGTACCTGTCCTGGGAGTGTTTGATGGGGACAGTGTAAAGGGAGCTTTACTCTGTATCTAACCCCATGGCTGTACCTGTCCTGGGAGTGTTTGATGGGGACAGTGTAGAGGGAGATTTACTCTGTATCTAACCCCGTGCTGTACCTGTCCTGGGAGTGTTTGATGGGTACAGTGTAGAGGGTGCTTTACTCTGTATCTAACCCACTGTTGTACCTGTCCTGGGAGTGCTTGATCGGGACAGTGCAGACAGAGCATTACTCTGTAACTAACTGCGTGCTGCACTTGTCCTGGGAGTGTTTGTTAAGGACCGGGTAGAGGGAGATTTAATCTGTATCCAATGTGCTGTTCCTGCCCTGGGAGTGTTTGATGCGGACAGAGTAGAGGGAGCTTTACTCTATATCTATCCCCGTGCTATATCTGTCCTGAGAGTCTTTGATGCGGACAGTTTAGAGGGAGCTTTACTCTGTATCTGAACCCGTGCTTTACCTGTCCTGGGAGTGTTTGATGCGTGCTGTTTAGGGGAAGCTTTAGTCTGTATAAAACCCGTGCTGTCTCTCTCCTGGGAGTGATTAATGTGGGCAGTGTAGAGGGAGCTTTACTCTGTTTCTAACCCCGTGCTGTACCTGTCCTGGGAATGATTGATGGGGACGGTGTAGAGGGAGCTTTACTCTGTACCTAACTCCGTGCAGTACCTGTCCTGGGAGTGTTTGATGGGGACAGTGTAGAGAGACCTTTACTCTGTATCTAACCCCGTGCTGTACCTGTCCCGGGAGTGTTTGATGGGGACGGTGTAGAGGGAGCTTTTCTCTGTATCTAACCCCGTGCTGTACCTATCCTGGGATGTTTGATGGGGACAATGTAGAGGGACCTTCACTCTGTATCTAACCCCGTGCTGTACCTGTCCTGGGAGTGTTTGATGGGGACAGTGTAGAGGGAGCTTTACTCTGTTTCTAACCCGTGCTGTACCTCTCCTGGGAGTGTTTGATGGGGACAGTGTAGAGGGAGCTTTACTCTGTATCTAAGCCCGTGCTGTACCTGTCCTGGGAGTGTTTGATGGGGACAGTGTAGAGGGAGCTTCACTCTGTATCTAACCCCGTGCTGTACCTGTCCTGGGAATGTTTGATGGGGACAGTGTAGAGGGAGATTTACTATGTATCTAACCCCGTGCTGTACCTGTCCTGGGAGTGTTTGATGGGTCAGTGTAGAGGGAGCTTTACTCTGTATCTAACCCCGTGCTGTACCTGTCCTGGGAGTGTTTGATGGGGACAGTGTCGAGGGAGCTTTACTCTGTATCTAATCCCGTGCTGTACCTGTCCTGGGAGTGTTTGATGGGGACGGTGCAGAGGGAGCTTTACTCTGTATCTAACCCCGTGCTGTACCTGTCCTGGGAGTGTTTGATGGAGACAGTGTAGAGGGAGCTTTACTCTGTATCTAACCCCGTGCTGTACCTGTCCTGGGCGTGTTTGATGGGGAGAGTGTAGAGGGAGCTTTATTCTGTATCTAACCCCGTGCTGTACCTGTCCTGGGAGTGTTTGATGGGGACAGTGTAGAGGGAGCTTTACTCTGTATCTAATCCCGTGCTGTACCTGTCCTGGGAGTGTTTGATGGGGACGGTGCAGAGGGAGCTTTACTCTGTATCTAACCCCGTGCTGTACCTGTCCTGGGAGTGTTTGATGGAGACAATGTAGAGGGAGCTTTACTCTGTATCTAACCCCGTGCTGTACCTGTCCTAGGCGTGTTTGATGGGGAGAGTGTAGAGGGAGCTTTATTCTGTATCCAGCCCCGTGCTGTACCTGTCCTGGGAGTGTTTGATGGGGACAGTGTAGAGGGAGCTTTACTCTGTATCTAACCCCGTGCTGTACCTGACCTGGGAGTGTTTGATGGGGACAGTGTAGAGGGAGCGTTACTCTGTATCCAATCCCGTGATGTACCTGTCCTGGGAGTGTTTGATGGGGACAGTGTAGAGGGAGATTTACTCTGTATCGAACCCCGTGCTGTACCTGTCCTGGGAGTGTTTGATGGGGACAGTGTCGAGGGAGCTTTACTCTGTATCCAATCGCGTGCTGTACCTGTCCTGGGCGTGTTTGATGGGGACAGTGTAGAGGGAGATTTACTCTGTATCTAACACCGTACTGTACCTGTCCTGGGAGTGTTTGATGGGGAGGGTGAAGAGGGAGATTTACTCTGTATCCAACCCCGTGCTGTACCTGTCCTGGGAGTGTTTGATGGGGACATTGTAGATGGAGCTTTACTCGGTATCTAACCCCGTGCTGTACCTGTCCTGGGAGTGTTTGATGGGGACAGTGTAGAGGGAGCTTTACTCTGTATCCAATCCCGTGCTGTACCTGTCCTGGGAGTGTTTGATGGGGACAGTGTAGAGGGAGATTTACTCTGTATCGAACCCCGTGCTGTAGCTGTCCTGGGAGTGTTTGTTGGGGACAGTGCAGAGGGAGCTTTACTCTGTATCTAACCCCGTGCTGTACTTGTCCTGGGAGTGTTTGATGGGGATGGTGCAAAGGGAGCTTTACTCTCTATCTAAACCCTTGCTGTACCTGTCCTGGGATTGTTTGATGGGGACAGTGTAGAGGGAGCTTTACTCTGTATCTAACCCTGTGCTGTACCTGTCCTGGGAGTGTTTTAAGGGGACAATGCAGAGGGAGCTTTACTCTGTATCTAACCCCGTGCTGTACCTGTCCTGGGAGTGTTTGATAGGGACAGTGTAGAGGGAGCTTTACTCTGTATCTAACCCCGTGCTGTACCTGTCCTGGGAGTGTTTGAAGGGGACAGTGTAGAGGGAGCTTTACTCTGTATCTATCCCCGTGCTGTACCTGTCCTGGTAGTGTTTGATGGGGACAGTGTAGAGGGAGATTTACTCTGTATCTAACCCCATACTGTACCTGTCCTGGGAGTGTTTGATGGGGAGGGTGTAGAGGGAGCTTTACTCTGTATCCAAAACCGTGCTGTACCTGTCCTGGGAGTATTTGATGGGGACATTGTTGATGGAGCTTTACTCTGTATCTAACCCCGTGCTGTACCTGTCCTGGGAGTGTTTGATGGGGACAGTGTAGAGGGAGCTTTACTCTGCATCTAACCCCGTGCTTTACCTGTCCTGGGAGTGTTTGATGGGGACATTGTAGATGGAGTATTACTCTGTATCTAAATCCGTGCTGTACCTGTCCTGGGAGTGTTTGATGGGGCCAGTGTAGAGGTAGTTTACTCTGTATCTAACCCCGTGCTGTACCTGTCCTGGGAGTGTTTGATGGGGACTGTGTAGAGGGAGCTTTACTCTGTATCTAACCCCGTGCTGTACCGGTCCTGGGAGTGTTTGATGGGGACAGTGTAGAGGGAGTTTTACTCTGTATCTAACCCCGTGCTGTACCTGTCCTGGGAGTGTTTGATGGGGACAGTGTAGAGAGAGCTTTACTCTGTTTTAACCCCGTGCTGTACCTGTCCTGCGAGTGTTTGATGGGGACAGTGTAGAGGGACATTTACTCTGTATCTAACCCCGTGCTCTACCTGTCCTGGGAGTGTTTGATGGGGACAGTGTAGAGGGAGATTCACTCTGTATCTAACCCCTTGCTGTATCTGTCCTGGGAGTGTTTGATGGGGACAGTGTAGAGGGACCTTTACTCTGTATCTAACCCCGTGCAGTATCTGTCCTGTGAGTGTTTGATGGGGACAGTGTAGAAGGAGCTTTACTGTGTATCTAACCCCATACTGTACCTGTCCTGGGAGTGTTTGATGGGGACGGTGTAGAGGGAGCTTTACTCTGTATCTAACCCCGTGCTGTACCTGTCCTGGGAGTGTTTGATGGGGACAGTGTAGAGGGAGATTTACTCTCTATCTAACCCCGTGCTGTACCTATCCTGGGAGTGTTTGATGGGGACAGCATAGAGGGAGCTTTACTCTGTATCTAACCCCGTGCTGTACCTGTCCTGGGAGTGTTTGATGGGGACAGTGTAGAGGGAGCTTTACTCTGTTTCTAACCCCGTGCTGTACCTGTCCTGGGCGTGTTTGATGGGGAGAGTGTAGAGGGAGCTTTACTCTGTATCTAACCCCGTGCTGTACCTGTCCTGGGAGTGTTTGATGGGGACAGTGTAGAGGGAGCTTTACTCTGTATCTAACCCCGTGCTGTACCTGCCCTGGGAGTGTTTGATGGGGACAGTGTAGAGGGAGCCTTACTCTGTATCCAATCCCGTGCTGTACCTGTCCTGGGAGTATTTGATGGGGACAGTGTAGAGGGAGATTTACTCTGTATCGAACCCCGTGCTGTACCTGTCCTGGGAGTGTTTCATGGGGACAGTGTAGAGGGAGCTTTACTCTGTATCCAATAGCGTGCTGTACCTGTCCTGGGAGTGTTTGATGGGGACAGTGTAGAGGGAGCTTTACTCTGTATCTAACCCCGTGCTGTACCTGTCCTGGGAGTGTTTGATGGGGACAGTGTAGTGGGAGCTTTACTCTGTATCTAACCCCGTGCTGTACCTGTCCTGGGAGTGTTTTAAGGGGACAGTGTAGAGGGAGCTTTAATCTGTATCTAACCCCGTTCTGTACCTGTCCTGGGAGTGTTTGTTGGGGACAGTGTAGAGGGAGCTTTACTCTGTATCTAACCCTGTGCTGTACCTGTCCTGGGAGTGTTTGAAGGGGACAGTGTAGAGGGAGCTTTACTCTGTATCTAACCCCGTGCTGTACCTGTCCTGGTAGTGTTTGATGGGGACAGTGTAGAGGGAGATTTACTCTGTATCTAACCCCGTACTGTACCTGTCCTGGGAGTGTTTGATGGGGAGGGTGTATAGGGAGCTTTACTCTGTATCCAACCCCGTGCTGTACCTGTCCTGGGAGTGTTTGATGGGGACATTGTAGATGGAGCTTTACTCTGTGTCTACCCCGTGCTGTACCTGTCCTGGGAGTGTTTGATGGGGACAGTGTAGAGGGACCTTTACTCTGCATCTAACCCCATGCTGTACCTGCCCTGGGAGTGTTTGATGGGGACATTGTAGATGGAGTTTTACTCTTTATCTAACAGCGTGCTGTACCTGTCCTGGGAGTGTTTGATGGGGCCAGTGTAGAGGTAGTTTACTCTGTATCTAACCCCGTGCTGTACCTGTCCTGGGAGTGTTTGATGGGGACATTGTAGATGTAGTTTTAATCTGTATCTAACCCCGTGCAGTACCTGTCCTGGGAGTGTTTGATGGGGACTGTGTAGAGGGAGCTTTACTCTGTATCTAACCCTGTGCTGTACCTGTCCTGGGAGTGTTTGATGGGGACAGTGTAGAGGGAGCTTTACTCTGTTTTAACCCCGTGCTGTACCTGTCCTGGGAGTGTTTGATGGGGACATTGTAGATGGAGTTTTACTCTGTATCTAACCCCGTGCTCTACCTGTCCTGGGAGTGTTTGATGGGGACTGTGTAGAGGGAGCTTTACTTTGTATCTAACCCCGTGCTGTACCTGTCCTGGGAGTGTTTGATGGGGACAGTGTAAAGGGAGCTTTACTCTGTATCTAACCCCGTGGCTGTACCTGTCCTGGGAGTGTTTGATGGGGACAGTGTAGAGGGAGATTTACTCTGTATCTAACCCCGTGCTGTACCTGTCCTGGGAGTGTTTGATGGGTACAGTGTAGAGGGTGCTTTACTCTGTATCTAACCCACTGTTGTACCTGTCCTGGGAGTGTTTGATCGGGACAGTGTAGACAGAGCATTACTCTCTATCTCACTGCGTGCTGCACTTGTCCTGGGAGTGTTTGTTAAGGACGGGGTAGAGGGAGATTTAATCTGTATCCAATGTGCTGTTCCTGCCCTGGGAGTGTTTGATGCGGACAGAGTAGAGGGAGCTTTACTCTATATCTATCCCCGTGCTATATCTGTCCTGAGAGTCTTTGATGCGGACAGTGTAGAGGGAGCTTTACTCTGTATCTGAACCCGTGCTTTACCTGTCCTGGGAGTGTTTGATGCGTGCTGTTTAGGGGAAGCTTTAGTCTGTATAAAACCCGTGCTGTCTCTCTCCTGGGAGTGATTGATGTGGGCAGTGTAGAGGGAGTTTTACTCTGTTTCTAACCCCGTGCTGTACCTGTCCTGGGAATGATTGATGGGGACGGTGTAGAGGGAGCTTTACTCTGTACCTAACTCCGTGCAGTACCTGTCCTGGGAGTGTTTGATGGGGACAGTGTGTAGGGAGCTTTACTCTGTATCTAAACCCGTGCTGTACCCGTCCTGGGAGTGTTTGATGGGACAGTGTGTAGGGAGCTATACTCTGCACCTAACCATGTGCTGCAACTGTCCTGGGAGTGATTGATGGGGACAGATTGGAGGGAGCTTTACTCTGTATTCAAACCTGGGTTGCACCTGTGCTGGGAGTGTTTGATGGGGACAGTGTAGAGGGAGCTTTACTTTGTATCTTACCCTGTGTTGTACCAGCCATTGGAGTGTTTGATCTGGACAATGTTGAGGGAGCTTTGCACTGTATCTATCCCTGTACTGTCCATGTCCTGGGAGAAATTTGATGGGGATGGTGTAGAGGGAGATTTAATCTGTATCTTAACCAATGCTGTACCTTTGCTTGGAATATTTGATGCGGACAGTGTAGAGGGAGATTTAATCTGTCTCTAACCCCGTGTTGTACCTGTCCTGGTAGTTTTGATGGGGACAGTGTATAGGGAGCTATACTCTGCACCTAAACATGTGCTGCACCGGTCCTGGGAGTGTTTGATGGGGACAGTGTAGAGGGAGCTTTACTCTGTATCTAACCCCGTGCTGTACATGTCCTGGGAGTGCTCAATTTGGACAGTGTAGAGGGAGCTTTACTCTGTATCTAACAACATGCTGTACCTGTCCTGGGAGTGTTGGATGGGGACAGTGTAGAGGGAGCTTTACTCTGTATCTGACCCCATGGTGTACCAGACCTGTGAGTGTTTGATGGGGAAAGTATAGAGGGAGCTTTACTCTGTATCTAACCCCATGCAGTATCTGCCCTGGGAATGTTTGATGGGGACAGTGTAAATGGAGCTTTACTCTGTATCTAACCCCGTGCTGTACCTGTCCTGGGAGTGTTTGATGGGGACAGTGTAGAAGGAGCATTACTCTGTATCTAACCCCATGCTGTCCCTGTCCTGGGAGTGTTTGATGGTGACAGTGTAGAGAGAGATTTACTCTGTATCTAACCCCGTGCTGTACCTGTCCTGGGAGTGTCTGATGGGGATGGTGTAGAGGGAGATTTACTCTGTATCTAACCCCGTGCTGTACCTGTCCTGGGAGTGTTTGATGGGGATGGTGCAGAGGGAGATTTACTCTGTATCTAACCCTGTGCTGTACCTGTCCTGGGAGTGTTTGTCGAGGACTGTGTAGGGGAAGCTTTACACTGTATCTAACCCCATGCTGTATCAGTCCTCTGAATCTTTCATGGGGACAGTGTAGAGGGAGCTTTACTCTGTATCTAACCACGTGCAGTACCTGTCCTGGGAGTGTTTGATGGGGACATTGTAGATGAAGTTTTACTCTGTATCTAACCCCGTGCTGTACCTGTCCTGGGAGTGTTTGATGGGGACTGTGTAGAGGGAGCTTTACTCTCTATCTAACCCCGTGCTGTACCTGTCCTGGGAGTGTTTGATGGGGACAGTGTAAAGGGAGCTTTACTCTGTATCTAACCCCGTGGCTGTACCTGTCCTGGGAGTGTTTGATGGGGACAGTGTAGAGGGAGATTTACTCTGTATCTAACCCCGTGCTGTACCTGTCCTGGGAGTGTTTGATGGGTACAGTGTAGAGGGTGCTTTACTCTGTATCTAACCCACTGTTGTACCTGTCCTGGGAGTGCTTGATCGGGACAGTGTAGACAGAGCATTACTCTGTATCTAACTGCGTGCTGCACTTGTCCTGGGAGTGTTTGTTAAGGACCGGGTAGAGGGAGATTTAATCTGTATCCAATGTGCTGTTCCTGCCCTGGGAGTGTTTGATGCGGACAGAGTAGAGGGAGCTTTACTCTATATCTATCCCCGTGCTATATCTGTCCTGAGAGTCTTTGATGCGGACAGTGTAGAGGGAGCTTTACTCTTTATCTGAACCCGTGCTTTACCTGTCCTGGGAGTGTTTGATGCGTGCTGTTTAGGGGAAGCTTTAGTCTGTATAAAACCCGTGCTGTCTCTCTCCTGGGAGTGATTGATGTGGGCAGTGTAGAGGGAGCTTTACTCTGTTTCTAACCCCGTGCTGTACCTGTCCTGGGAATGATTGATGGGGACGGTGTAGAGGGAGCTTTACTCTGTACCTAACTCCGTGCAGTACCCGTCCTGGGAGTGTTTGATGGGACAGTGTGTAGGGAGCTATACTCTGCACCTAACCACGTGCTGCAACTGTCCTGGGAGTGATTGATGGGGACAGATTGGAGGGAGCTTTACTCTGTATTCAAACCTGGGTTGCACCTGTGCTGGGAGTGTTTGATGGGGACGGTGTAGAGGGAGCTTTACTTTGTATCTTACCCTGTGTTGTACCAGCCATTGGAGTGTTTGATCTGGACAATGTTGAGGGAGCTTTGCACTGTATCTATCCCTGTACTGTCCATGTCCTGGGAGTATTTGATGGGGATGGTGTAGAGGGAGATTTAATCTGTATCTTAACCAATGCTGTACCTGTGCTGGGAATATTTGATGCGGACAATGTAGAGGGAGATTTAATCTGTCTCTAACCCCGTGCTGTACCTGTCCTGGTAGTTTTGATGGGGACAGTGTATAGGGAGCTATACTCTGCACCTAAACATGTGCTGCACCGGTCCTGGGAGTGTTTGATGGGGACAGTGTAGAGGGAGCTTTACTCTGTATCTAACCCCGTGCTAAACTGCCCTGGGAGTGTTTGATGGGGACAGTGTAGAGGGAGCTTTACTCTGTATCTAACCCCGTGCTGTACCTGTCCTGGGAGTGTTTGATGGGGACAGTGGAGAGGGAGATATACTCTATATCTAACCCCGTGCTGTACCGGACCTGGGAGTGTTTGATGGGGACAGTGTAGAGGGAGATATACTCTATATCTAACCCCGTGCTGTACCGGACCTGGGAGAGTTTCATCTGGACAGTGTGGAGGGAGCTTTGCACTGTATCTAACCCCGTGCTGTCCCTGTCCTGGGAGTGTTTGATGGGGACAGTGTAGAGGGAGCTTTACTCTGTATCTAACCTCGTGCTGTAGCGGACCTGGGAGGTTTGATGTGGACAGTGTAGACAAAGCTTTACTCTGTATCTATCCCCGTGCTGTCCCTGTCCTGGGATTATTTGATGGGAACACTCTTATGGAGCTTTATGCTGTATCTAACCACATGGTGCACTTGAATGGGAGTGTTTGGTGTGGATAGTGTAGAGGGAGCTTTATTCTGTTTCTAACCCCGTGCTGTACCTGTCCTGGGAGTGTTTGATGGGGATGGTGTAGAGGGAGCTTATTTCTGTTTCTAACCCCGTGCTGTAACTCTCCTGGGAGTGTTTGATGGGGACGGTGTAGAGGGAGCTTTACTCTATATCTAACCCTGTGCTGTACCTGCCCTGGGAGTGTTTGTTCCGGACAGTGTAGAGGGAGATTTACTCTGTATCTAACCCCGTGCTGTACCTGTCCTGGGAGTGTTTGATGGGTACAGTGTAGAGGGAGATTTACTCTGAATCTAACCCTGTGCTGTTCCTGCCCTGGGCGTATTTGATGGGGACGGTATAGAGGGTGTTTTACTCCGTATCTGTCCCCGTTCTGTCCCTGTCCTGCAAGTGTTTGATGGGGACAGTTTGAAGGTAGTTATACTCTATATCTAACCCCATGCTGTATCTGTCCTATGAGTGTTTCATGGGGACAGTGTAGAGGGAGCTTTACTCTGTATCTAACCACGTGCTGTACCTGTCCTGGGAGTGTTTGATGGGGACAGTGTAGAGAGAGCTTTACTCTGTATCGAACTCCATGCTGTACCTGTCCTGGGAGTGTTTGATGGGGACAGTGTAGAGGGAGCTTTACTCTGTATCTAACCCCGTGCTGTACATGTCCTGGGAGTGCTCAATTTGGACAGTGTAGAGGGAGCTTTACTCTGTATCTAACAACATGCTGTACCTGTCCTGGGAGTGTTTGATGGGGACAGTGTAGAGGGAGCTTTACTCTGTATCTGACCCCATGGTGTACCAGACCTGTGAGTGTTTGATGGGGAAGGTGTAGAGGGTGATTTACTCTGTATCTAACCCCATGCAGTATCTGCCCTGGGAATGTTTGATGGGGACAGTGTAAATGGAGCTTTACTCTGTATCTAACCCTGTGCTGTACCTGTCCTGGGAGTGTTTGATGGGGACAGTGTAGAAGGAGCATTACTCTGTATCTAACCCCATGCTGTACCTGTCCTGGGAGTGTTTGATGGTGACAGTGCAGAGAGAGATTTACTCTGTATCTAACCCCGTGCTGTACCTGTCCTGGGAGTGTCTGATGGGGATGGTGTAGAGGGAGATTTACTTTGTATCTAACCCCGTGCTGTACCTATCCTGGGAGTGTTTGATGGGGATGGTGTAGAGGGAGATTTACTCTGTATCTAACCCTGTGCTGTACCTGTCCTGGGGGTGTTTGTCGAGGACTGTGTAGGGGAAGCTTTACACTGTATCTAACCCCATGCTGTATCAGTCCTGTGAATCTTTCATGGGGACAGTGTAGAGGGAGCTTTACTCTGTATCTAACCACGTGCTGTACCTGTCCTGGGAGTGTTTGATGGGGACAGTGTAGAGGGTGATTTACTCTGTATCTAACCCGTGCTGTACCTGTCCCGGGAGTGTTTGATGGGAACAGTGTAGAGGGAACTTGACTCTGCATCTAACCCCGAGCTGTACCTGTCCTGAGAGTGCTCAATGGGGACAGTGTAGGGGGAGCTTTACTCTGTATCTAACCCCGTGCTGTACCTGTCCTGGGAGTGTTTGATGCGGACAGTGTAGAGGGAGATTTACTCTGTATCTCACCCCGTGCTGTACATGTCCTGGGAGCGTTTGATGGGGACAGTGTAGAGGGAGCTTTACTCTGTATCTAACCCCATGCTGTACCTGTCCTGGGAGATTTTGATGGGGACAGTGTAGAGGGAGCTTTACTCTGCATCTAACCCCGTGCTGTACCTGTCCTGGGAGTGTTTGATGGGGACGGTGTAGAGGGAGCTTTACTCTGTATCTAACCCCGTGCTGTACCTGCCCTGGGAGTGTTTGATGGGGACAGTGTATTGGGAGATTTACTCTGTATCTAACCCCGTGCTGTCCCTGTCCTGGGAGTGTTTGATGGGGACAGTGTAGAGGGAGCTTTACTCTGTATCTAACCCCGTGCTGTACCTGTCCTGGGAGTGTTTGATGGTGACAGTGTAGAGAGAGATTTACTCTGTATCTAACCCCGTGCTGTACCTGTCCTGGGAGTGTCTGATGGGGATGGTGTAGAGGGAGATTTACTCTGTATCTAACCCCGTGCTGTACCTGTCCTGGGAGTGTTTGATGGGGATGGTGCAGAGGGAGATTTACTCTGTATCTAACCCTGTGCTGTACCTGTCCTGGGAGTGTTTGTCGAGGACTGTGTAGGGGAAGCTTTACACTGTATCTAACCCCATGCTGTATCAGTCCTCTGAATCTTTCATGGGGACAGTGTAGAGGGAGCTTTACTCTGTATCTAACCACGTGCAGTACCTGTCCTGGGAGTGTTTGATGGGGACATTGTAGATGAAGTTTTACTCTGTATCTAACCCCGTGCTGTACCTGTCCTGGGAGTGTTTGATGGGGACTGTGTAGAGGGAGCTTTACTCTCTATCTAACCCCGTGCTGTACCTGTCCTGGGAGTGTTTGATGGGGACAGTGTAAAGGGAGCTTTACTCTGTATCTAACCCCGTGGCTGTACCTGTCCTGGGAGTGTTTGATGGGGACAGTGTAGAGGGAGATTTACTCTGTATCTAACCCCGTGCTGTACCTGTCCTGGGAGTGTTTGATGGGTACAGTGTAGAGGGTGCTTTACTCTGTATCTAACCCACTGTTGTACCTGTCCTGGGAGTGCTTGATCGGGACAGTGTAGACAGAGCATTACTCTGTATCTAACTGCGTGCTGCACTTGTCCTGGGAGTGTTTGTTAAGGACCGGGTAGAGGGAGATTTAATCTGTATCCAATGTGCTGTTCCTGCCCTGGGAGTGTTTGATGCGGACAGAGTAGAGGGAGCTTTACTCTATATCTATCCCCGTGCTATATCTGTCCTGAGAGTCTTTGATGCGGACAGTGTAGAGGGAGCTTTACTCTGTATCTGAACCTGTGCTTTACCTGTCCTGGGAGTGTTTGATGCGTGCTGTTTAGGGGAAGCTTTAGTCTGTATAAAACCCGTGCTGTCTCTCTCCTGGGAGTGATTGATGTGGGCAGTGTAGAGGGAGCTTTACTCTGTTTCTAACCCCGTGCTGTACCTGTCCTGGGAATGATTGATGGGGACGGTGTAGAGGGAGCTTTACTCTGTACCTAACTCCGTGCAGTACCCGTCCTGGGAGTGTTTGATGGGACAGTGTGTAGGGAGCTATACTCTGCACCTAACCACGTGCTGCAACTGTCCTGGGAGTGATTGATGGGGACAGATTGGAGGGAGCTTTACTCTGTATTCAAACCTGGGTTGCACCTGTGCTGGGAGTGTTTGATGGGGACGGTGTAGAGGGAGCTTTACTTTGTATCTTACCCTGTGTTGTACCAGCCATTGGAGTGTTTGATCTGGACAATGTTGAGGGAGCTTTGCACTGTATCTATCCCTGTACTGTCCATGTCCTGGGAGTATTTGATGGGGATGGTGTAGAGGGAGATTTAATCTGTATCTTAACCAATGCTGTACCTGTGCTGGGAATATTTGATGCGGACAATGTAGAGGGAGATTTAATCTGTCTCTAACCCCGTGCTGTACCTGTCCTGGTAGTTTTGATGGGGACAGTGTATAGGGAGCTATACTCTGCACCTAAACATGTGCTGCACCGGTCCTGGGAGTGTTTGATGGGGACAGTGTAGAGGGAGCTTTACTCTGTATCTAACCCCGTGCTAAACTGCCCTGGGAGTGTTTGATGGGGACAGTGTAGAGGGAGCTTTACTCTGTATCTAACCCCGTGCTGTACCTGTCCTGGGAGTGTTTGATGGGGACAGTGGAGAGGGAGATATACTCTATATCTAACCCCGTGCTGTACCGGACCTGGGAGTGTTTGATGGGGACAGTGTAGAGGGAGCTTTACTCTGTATCTAACCCCGTGCTGTACATGTCCTGGGAGTGCTCAATTTGGACAGTGTAGAGGGAGCTTTACTCTGTATCTAACAACATGCTGTACCTGTCCTGGGAGTGTTTGATGGGGACAGTGTAGAGGGAGCTTTACTCTGTATCTGACCCCATGGTGTACCAGACCTGTGAGTGTTTGATGGGGAAGGTGTAGAGGGTGATTTACTCTGTATCTAACCCCATGCAGTATCTGCCCTGGGAATGTTTGATGGGGACAGTGTAAATGGAGCTTTACTCTGTATCTAACCCTGTGCTGTACCTGTCCTGGGAGTGTTTGATGGGGACAGTGTAGAAGGAGCATTACTCTGTATCTAACCCCATGCTGTACCTGTCCTGGGAGTGTTTGATGGTGACAGTGCAGAGAGAGATTTACTCTGTATCTAACCCCGTGCTGTACCTGTCCTGGGAGTGTCTGATGGGGATGGTGTAGAGGGAGATTTACTCTGTATCTAACCCCGTGCTGTACCTATCCTGGGAGTGTTTGATGGGGATGGTGTAGAGGGAGATTTACTCTGTATCTAACCCTGTGCTGTACCTGTCCTGGGGGTGTTTGTCGAGGACTGTGTAGGGGAAGCTTTACACTGTATCTAACCCCATGCTGTATCAGTCCTGTGAATCTTTCATGGGGACAGTGTAGAGGGAGCTTTACTCTGTATCTAACCACGTGCTGTACCTGTCCTGGGAGTGTTTGATGGGGACAGTGTAGAGGGTGATTGACTCTGTATCTAACCCGTGCTGTACCTGTCCCGGGAGTGTTTGATGGGAACAGTGTAGAGGGAACTTGACTCTGCATCTAACCCCGTGCTGTACCTGTCCTGGGAGTGTTTGATGGGGACAGTGTAGGGGGAGCTTTACTCTGTATCTAACCCCTGCTGTACCTGTCCTGGGAGTGTTTGATGCGGACAGTGTAGAGGGAGATTTACTCTGTATCTCACCCCGTGCTGTACATGTCCTGGGAGCGTTTGATGGGGACAGTGTAGAGGGAGCTTTACTCTGTATCTAACCCCATGCTGTACCTGTCCTGGGAGATTTTGATGGGGACAGTGTAGCGGGAGCTTTACTCTGCATCTAACCCCGTGCTGTACCTGTCCTGGGAGTGTTTGATGGGGACGGTGTAGAGGGAGCTTTACTCTGTATCTAACCCCGTGCTGTACCTGCCCTGGGAGTGTTTGATGGGGACAGTGTATTGGGAGATTTACTCTGTATCTAACCCCGTGCTGTCCCTGTCCTGGGAGTGTTTGATGGGGACAGTGTAGAGGGAGCTTTACTCTGTATCTAACCCCGTGCTGTACCTGTCCTGGGAGTGTTTGATGGAGACAGTGTAGAGGGAGCTTTACTCTTTATCTAACCCCGTGCTGTACCTGTCCTGGGAGTGTTTGATGGGGACGGTGTAGAGGGAGATTTACTCTGTATCTAACCCCGTGCTGTACCTGTCCTGGGAGTGTTTGTCGAGGACTGTGTAGGGGAAGATTTACACTGTATCTAACCCCGTGCTGTACCTGTCCTGGGAGTTTTTGTTGGGGACTGTGTAGTCGGAGCTTTCCTCTACAACTAACCCCGTTTTTTCTGTTCCCTGCGAGTGTTGAAGGGGAAAGTGGAGAGGGATCTTTACTCCATATCCAACCCCGTGCTGTATCTGTCCTCTAAGTATTTCATAGGGACAGTTTAGAGGGAGCTTTACTCAGTATCTAAACCTGTGCTGTACCTGTCCTAGGAGTGTTTGATGGGGACATTGTAGAGGGAGCTTTGCTCTGGATCTAACCCTGTGCTATATACCTTTATTGGGAGTGCTTGATCAGGAAATGTCGAGGAACCTTTACTTTGTATCCAAACATGTGCAGTACCTGACCTGGGAGTGTTTGATTTTGACAGCGTAGAGGGAGCTTTACTCTCTATCTAACCAAGTGCTGTACCTGTCCTGGGAATGTTTGATGGGACAGTGGATATGAAGCTTTACTCTTTATCGATCACTGTGCTGTCCCTGTCCTGGGAGTGTTTGATGGGGACAGTGTAGATGAAGATTTACTCTGTATCTAACCCCGTGCTGTACCTGTCCTGGGAGTGTTTGATGGGGACAGTGTAGATGGAGATTTACTCTGTATCTAACCCCGTGCTGTACCAGACCTGTGAGTGTTTGATGGGGAAAGTGTAGAGGGAGCTTTACTCTGTATCTAACCCCATGCAGTATCTGCCCTGGGAATGTTTGATGGGGACAGTGTAAATGGAGCTTTACTCTGTATCTAACCCCGTGCTGTACCTGTCCTGGGAGTGTTTGATGGGGACAGTGTAGAGGGAGCTTTACTCTGTATCTAACCCCGTGCTGTACCTGTCCTGGGAGTGTTTGATGGGGACAGTGTAGAGGGAGCTTCAAACTGTATCTATCCCCGTGCTGTCCCTCTCCTGGGCGTGTTTGATGGAGCCATTGTGGTGGAGCTATGTTCTGTATCTCACCCCGTGCTGTACCTATCCTGGGAGTGTTTGATGGGGACAGTGTAGAGGGAGCTTTACTCTGTATCTGACCCCGTGCTGTACCTGTCCTGGGAGTGTTTGATGGAGACAGTGTAGAGGGAGCTTTACTCTGTATCTGACCCCGTGCTGTACCTGTCCTGGGAGTATTTAATGGGGACGGTGTATAGGGAGTTCACTCTTTACCTAATCCCATGCTGCACCTCTCCCAGGAGTGATTGATGGGGATTGTGTAAGGGAGATTTACTCTGTACATCACCCAGTGCTGTACCTGTCCTGTTAGTTTTGATGGGGACGGTGTAGAGGGAGCTCTAATCTACACCTAACCCTGTGCTGCACCTGTCCTGGGAGTGTTTGATGGGGACAGTGTGAAGCT
>JANJGN010003995.1:0-37998 GCA_026770705.1 Isurus oxyrinchus
ACTCTGTTTGCCTCTGTTTAAGTCTGTTTGCCTCTGTTTCAGTCTGTTTGCCTCTGTTTCAGTCTGTTTGCCTCTGTTTCACTCTGTTTGCCTCTGTTTCACTCTGTTTGCCTCTGTTTCACTCTGTTTGCCCCTTTTTGCACTCAGTTTGCCTCTGTTTCACTCTGTTTGGCTCTGTTTGCTTCTGTTTGCCTCTGTTTCACTTTGTTTGCCTCTGTTTCACTCCGTTTGCCTCTGTTTCACTCTGTTTGTCTCTGTTTCACTCTGTTTGTCTCTGTTTAAGTCTTCTTGCCTCTGTTTCACTCTGTTTACGTCTTCTTGCCTCTGTTTCACTCTGTTTGCCTCTGTTTAAGTCTGTTTGATTCTGCTTAAGACTGTTTGCCACTGTTTCACTCTCTTTGCCTCTGTTTAAGTCTTCCTGCCTCTGTTGCACTCTGTTTGCCTTGGTTTTCCTCTTCTTGGTTCTTTTTCAATCTGTTTGCCTCTGTTTAATTCTGTTTGCCTCTGCTTGCCTCTGTTTGCCTTTGTTTAAGTCTGTTTGCCTCTGTTTGCCTCTATTTGCCTTTGTTTGCCTCTGTTTGCCTCTGTTTAAGTCTGTTTGCCTCTGTTTAATTCTGTTTGTATCTGTTTAAGTCTGTTTGCCTCTGTTTAGGTCTGTTTGCCTCTGTTTAAGTCTGTTTGCCTCAGTTTAAGTCTGTTTGCCTCTGTTTCACTCTGTTTGCCTCTGTTTCACTCTGTTTGCCTCTGTTTGTCTCTGTTTAAGTCTCTTTGCCTCTGTTTCAGTCTGTTTGCCTCTGTTTCAGTCTGTTTGCCTCTGTTTCAGTCTGTTTTCCTCTGTTTCATTCTGTTTGCCTCTGTTTCACTCTTTTTGCCTCAGATTCACTCTTTATGCCTCTGTTTACCTCTGTTTAACTTGTTTAAGTCTGTTTGCCTCTGTTTGCCTCTGTTTAAACCTGTTTGCCTCTGTTTGCCTCTGTTTAAGTCTGTTTGCCTCTGTTTCAGTCTGTTTGCATCTGTTTAAGACTGTTTGCCTCTGTTTCACTCTGTTTGCATCTGGTTGCCTCTGTTTGCCTCTGTTTGCCTCTGTTTAAGTCTGTATGCCTCTGTTTCAGTCTGTTTGCCTCTGTTTCAGTCTGTTTGCCTCTGTTATATTCTGTTTGCCTCTGTTTAAGTCTGTTTGCCTCTGTTTAATTCTGTTTGCCTTTCTTTAACTCTGTATGACTCTGTTTAATTCTGTTTGCCTCTGTTTAAGTCTGTTTGCCTCTGTTTAATTCTGTTTGCCTCTGTTTCAGTCTGTTTGCCTCTGTTTCACTCTGCTTGTCTCTGTTTCACTCTGTTTGCCTCTGTTTCACTCTGTTTGCCTCTGTTTCACTCTGTTTGCTTCTGTTTCTCTCTGTTTGCCTCTGTTTCACTCTGTTAGCCTCTGTTTAACTCTGTTTTCCTTCTGTTTCACTCTGTTTGCCTCTGTTTGCCTCTGTTTGCGTCTGTTTGACTCTGTTTCACTCCGTTTGCCTCTGTTTCACTCCGTTTGCCTCTGTTTCACTCCGTTTGCCTCTGTTTCAGTCTGTTTGCCTCTGTTTCACTCTGTTTGTCTCTGTTTCACTCTGTTTGCCTCATTTTCACTCTGTTTGCCTCTGTTTCACTCTGTTTGCCGTTGTTTCTCTGTGTTTGCCTCTGTTTCACTCTGTTAGCCTCTGTTTCACTTGTTTGCCTCTGCTTTACTCTTTTTGCCTCTGTTTGCCTCTGTTTGCTTCTGTTTGCCTCTGTTTCACTCTGTTTGCCTCTGTTTCACTCCGTTTGCCTCTGTTTCAGTCTGTTTGCCTCTGTTTCACTCTGTTTGCCTCTGTTTAAGTCTTCTTGGCTCTGTTTCACTCTGTTTGCCTCTGTTTACGTCTTCGTGCCTCTGTTTCACTCTGTTTCAGTCTGTTTGCCTCTGTTTAAGTCTGTTTGCCTCTGTTTCAGTCTGTTTGCATCTGTTTAAGTCTGTTTGCCTCTGTTTCAATCTGTTTGCATCTGGTTGCCTCTGTTTGCCTCTGTTTGCCTCTGTTTAAGTCTGTATGCCTCTGTTTCGGTCTGTTTGCCTCTGTTTCAGTCTGTTTGCCTCTGTTTAAGTCTGTTTGCCTCTGTTTAAGTCTGTTTGCCTTTGTTTAAGTCTGTATGACTCTGTTTAATTCTGTTTGCCTCTGTTTAAGTCTGTTTGCCTCTGTTTACGTTTGTTTGCCTCTTTTTCAGTCTGTTTGCCTCTGTTTTCCTCTGTTTGCCTCTGTTTGCTTCTGTTTGACTCTGTTTCCCACTGTTTGCCTCTGTTTCACTCTGTTTGCCTCTGTTTTACTCCGTTTGCCTCTGTTTCAATCTTTTTGCCTCTGCCTAAGTCTTCTTGCTTCTGTTTCACTCTGTTTGCCTCTGTTTACGTCTTCTTGCCTGTGTTTCAGTCTGTTTGCCTCTGTTTCAGTCTGGTTGCCTCTGCTTAAGTCTGGTTGCCTCTGTTTCACTCTATTTGCCTCTGTTTCAGTCTGTTTGCATCTGTTTAAGTCTGTTTGCCTCTGTTTCAATCTGTTTGTATCTGGTTGCCTCTGCTTGCCTCTGTTTGCCTCTGTTTAAGTCTGTTTGCCTCTGTTTAAGTCTGTTTGCCTTTGTTTAAGTCTGTATGACTCTGTTTAATTCTATTTGCCTCTGTTACACTCTGTTTGTCTATGTTTGACTCTGTTTGCCTCTGTTTCACTCCGTTTGCCTCTGTTTCACTCTGTTTGCTTCTGTTTCTCTCTGTTTTCCTTCTGTTTCACTCTGTTTGCCTCTGTTTGCCTCAGTTTGCCTCTGTTTGCCTCTTTTTGCATCTGTTTGCCTCTGCTTGCCTCTGTTTGCCTCTGTTTAAGTCTGTTTGCCTCTGTCTCAGTCTATTTGCATCTGTTTCAGTCTGTTTGCCTCTGTTTCACTCTGTTTGTCTCTGTTTGCCTCTGTTTCACTCTGTTTGCCTCTGTTTCACTCTGTTTGCCTCTGTTTAAGTCTGTTTGCCTCTGTTTAAGTCTGTTTGCCTCTGCTTAAGTCTGTTTGCCTCTGTTTAAGTCTGTTTGCCTCTGTTTAAGTCTGTTTGCCTCTGTTTCACTCTGTTTGCCTCTGTTTAAGTCTGTTTGCCTCTGTTTCAGTCTGTTTGCCTCTGTTTCACTCTGTTTGCCTCTGTTTCACTCTGTTTGCCCCTTTTTTCACTCGGTTTGCCTCTGTTTCACTCTGTTTGGCTCTGTTTGCCTCTGTTTCACTTTGTTTGCCTCTGTTTCACTCCGTTTGTCTCTGTTTCACTCTGTTTGCCTCTGTTTCACTCTGTTTGCCTCTGTTTAATCTTCTTGCCTCTGTTTCACTCTGTTTACGTCTTCTTGCCTCAGTTTCACTCTGTCTGCCTCTGTTTAAGTCTTCCCGCCTCTGTTGCACTCTATTTGCCTCGGTTTTCCTCTTCTTGGTTCTTTTTCAATCTGTTTGCCTCTGTTTAAGTCTGTTTGCCTCTGTTTGCCTTTGTTTAATTCTGTTTGCCTCTGTTTGCCTCTATTTGCCTTTGTTTGCCTCTGTTTGCCTCTGTTTAAGTCTGTTTGCCTCTGTTTAATTCTGTTTGCATCTGTTTAAGTCTGTTTGCCTCTGTTTAGGTCTGTTTGCCTCTGTTTAAGTCTGTTTGCCTCAGTTTAAGTCTGTTTGCCTCTGTTTCACTCTGTTTGCCTCTGTTTCACTCTGTTTGCCTCTGTTTCACTCTTTTTGCCTCTGTTTCACTCTTTTTGCCTCTGTTTGTCTCTGTTTAAGTCTCTTTGCCTCTGTTTCAGTCTGTTTGCCTCTGTTTCAGTCTGTTTGCCTCTGTTTCAGTCTGTTTTCCTCTGTTTCATTCTGTTTGCCTCTGTTTCACTCTTTTTGCATCAGATTCACTCTTTATGCCTCTGTTTACCTCTGTTTAACTTGTTTAAGTCTGTTTGCCTCTGTTTGCCTCTGTTTAAACCTGTTTGCCTCTGTTTCCCTCTGTTTAAGTCTGTTTGCCGCTGTTTCAGTCTGTTTGCATCTGTTTCAGTCTGTTTGCCTCTGTTTCACTCTGTTTGCATCTGGTTGCCTCTGTTTGCCTCTGTTTGCCTCTGTTTAAGTCTGTATGCCTCTGTTTCAGTCTGTTTGCCTCTGTTTCATTCTGTTTGCCTCTGTTATATTCTATTTGCCTCTGTTTAAGTCTGTTTGCCTCTGTTTAATTCTGTTTGCCTTTCATTAAGTCTGTAAGACTCTGTTTAATTCTGTTTGCCTCTGTTTAAGTCTGTTTGCCTCTGTTTGCCTCTGTTTAAGTCTGTTTGCCTCTGTTTAAGTCTGTTTGCCTCTGTTTAAGTCTGTTTGCCTCTGTTTAATTCTGTTTGCCTCTGTTTAAGTCTGTTTGCCTCTGTTGCACTCTGTTTGCCTCTGTTTAAGTCTGTTTGCCTCTGTTTCAGTCTGTTTGCCTCTGTTTCACTCTGTTTGCCTCTGTTTCACTCTGTTTGCCTCTGTTTCACTCTGTTTGCCCCTTTTTGCACTCAGTTTGCCTCTGTTTCACTCTGTTTGGCTCTGTTTGCTTCTGTGTGCCTCTGTTTCACTTTGTTTGCCTCTGTTTCACTCCGTTTGCCTCTGTTTCACTCTGTTTGTCTCTGTTTCACTCTGTTTGTCTCTGTTTAAGTCTTCTTGCCTCTGTATCACTCTGTTTACGTCTTCTTGCCTCTGTTTCACTCTGTTTGCCTCTGTTTAAGTCTGTTTGATTCTGCTTAAGACTGTTTGCCACTGTTTCACTCTCTTTGCCTCTCTTTAAGTCTTCCTGCCTCTGTTGCACTCTGTTTGCCTCGGTTTTCCTCTTCTTGGTTCTTTTTCAATCTGTTTGCCTCTGTTTAATTCTGTTTGCCTCTGCTTGCCTCTGTTTGCCTTTGTTTAAGTCTGTTTGCCTCTGTTTGCCTCTATTTGCCTTTGTTTGCCTCTGTTTGCCTCTGTTTAAGTCTGTTTGCCTCTGTTTAATTCTGTTTGTATCTGTTTAAGTCTGTTTGCCTCTGTTTAGGTCTGTTTGCCTCTGTTTAAGTCTGTTTGCCTCAGTTTAAGTCTGTTTGCCTCTGTTTCACTCTGTTTGCCTCTGTTTCACTCTGTTTGCCTCTGTTTGTCTCTGTTTAAGTCTCTTTGCCTCTGTTTCAGTCTGTTTGCCTCTGTTTCAGTCTGTTTGCCTCTGTTTCAGTCTGTTTTCCTCTGTTTCATTCTGTTTGCCTCTGTTTCACTCTTTTTGCCTCAGATTCACTCTTTATGCCTCTGTTTACCTCTGTTTAACTTGTTTAAGTCTGTTTGCCTCTGTTTGCCTCTGTTTAAACCTGTTTGCCTCTGTTTGCCTCTGTTTAAGTCTGTTTGCCTCTGTTTCAGTCTGTTTGCATCTGTTTAAGACTGTTTGCCTCTGTTTCACTCAATTTTGCATCTGGTTGCCTCTGTTTGCCTCTGTTTGCCTCTGTTTAAGTCTGTATGCCTCTGTTTCAGTCTGTTTGCCTCTGTTTCAGTCTGTTTGCCTCTGTTATATTCTGTTTGCCTCTGTTTAAGTCTGTTTGCCTCTGTTTAATTCTGTTTGACTTTCTTTAAGTCTGTATGACTCTGTTTAATTCTGTTTGCCTCTGTTTAAGTCTGTTTGCCTCTGTTTAAGTCTGTTTGCCTCTGTTTCAGTCTGTTTGCCTCTGTTTCACTCTGTTTGTCTCTGTTTCACTCTGTTTGCCTCTGTTTCACTCTGTTTGCCTCTGTTTCACTCTGTTTGCTTCTGTTTCTCTCTGTTTGCCTCTGTTTCACTCTGTTAGCCTCTGTTTAACTCTGTTTTCCTTCTGTTTCACTCTGTTTGCCTCTGTTTGCCTCTGTTTGCGTCTGTTTGACTCTGTTTCACTCCGTTTGCCTCTGTTTCACTCCGTTTGCCTCTGTTTCAATCTTTTTGCCTCTGCCTAAGTCTTCTTGCCTCTGTTTCACTCTGTTTGCCTCTGTTTACGTCTTCTTGCCTCTGTTTCACTCTGTTTGCCTCTGTTTCAGTCTGGTTGCCTCTGCTTAAGTCTGGTTGCCTCTGTTTCACTCTATTTGCGTCTGTTTCAGTCTGTTTGCCTCTGTTTAACTCTGTTTAAGTCTGTTTGCCTCTGTTTGCCTCTGTTTAACGCTGTTTGCCTCTGTTTGCCACTGTTTGCCTCAGTTTGCCTCTGTTTGCCACTTTTTGCCTCTGTTTGCCTCTGCTTGCCTCTGTTTACCTCTGTTTAAGTCTGTTTGCCTCTGTTTAAGTCTGTTTGCCTCTTTTTAAGTCTGTTTGCCTTTGTTTCAGTCTGTTTGCCTCTGTTTAAGTCTGTTTGCCTCTGTTTAAGTCTGTTTGCCTCTGTTTAAGTCTATTTGCATCTGTTTCAGTCTGTTTGCCTCTGTTTCACTCTGTTTGTCTCTGTTTCACTCTGTTTGCCTCATTTTCACTCTGTTTGCCTCTGTTTCACTCTGTTTGCCGTTGTTTCTCTGTGTTTGCCTCTGTTTCACTCTGTTAGCCTCTGTTTCACTTGTTTGCCTCTGCTTTACTCTTTTTGCCTCTGTTTGCCTCTGTTTGCTTCTGTTTGCCTCTGTTTCACTCTGTTTGCCTCTGTTTCACTCCGTTTGCCTCTGTTTCAGTCTGTTTGCCTCTGTTTCACTCTGTTTGCCTCTGTTTAAGTCTTCTTGGCTCTGTTTCACTCTGTTTGCCTCTGTTTACGTCTTCGTGCCTCTGTTTCACTCTGTTTCAGTCTGTTTGCCTCTGTTTAAGTCTGTTTGCCTCTGTTTCAGTCTGTTTGCATCTGTTTAAGTCTGTTTGCCTCTGTTTCAATCTGTTTGCATCTGGTTGCCTCTGTTTGCCTCTGTTTGCCTCTGTTTAAGTCTATATGCCTCTGTTTCGGTCTGTTTGCCTCTGTTTCAGTCTGTTTGCCTCTGTTTAAGTCTGTTTGCCTCTGTTTAAGTCTGTTTGCCTTTGTTTAAGTCTGTATGACTCTGTTTAATTCTGTTTGCCTCTGTTTAAGTCTGTTTGCCTCTGTTTACGTTTGTTTGCCTCTTTTTCAGTCTGTTTGCCTCTGTTTTCCTCTGTTTGCCTCTGTTTGCTTCTGTTTGACTCTGTTTCCCTCTGTTTGCCTCTGTTTCACTCCGTTTGCCTCTGTTTTACTCCGTTTGCCTCTGTTTCAATCTTTTTGCCTCTGCCTAAGTCTTCTTGCCTCTGTTTCACTCTGTTTGCCTCTGTTTACGTCTTCTTGCCTGTGTTTCAGTCTGTTTGCCTCTGTTTCAGTCTGGTTGCCTCTGCTTAAGTCTGGTTGCCTCTGTTTCACTCTATTTGCCTCTGTTTCAGTCTGTTTGCATCTGTTTAAGTCTGTTTGCCTGTGTTTCAATCTGTTTGTATCTGGTTGCCTCTGCTTGCCTCTGTTTGCCTCTGTTTAAGTCTGTTTGCCTCTGTTTAAGTCTGTTTGCCTTTGTTTAAGTCTGTATGACTCTGTTTAATTCTATTTGCCTCTGTTACACTCTGTTTGTCTATGTTTGACTCTGTTTGCCTCTGTTTCACTCCGTTTGCCTCTGTTTCACTCTGTTTGCTTCTGTTTCTCTCTGTTTTCCTTCTGTTTCACTCTGTTTGCCTCTGTTTGCCTCTGTTTGCTTCTGTTTGACTCTGTTTCACTCTGTTTGCCTCTGTTTCACTCCGTTTGCCTCTGTTTCACTCCGTTTGCCTCTGTTTCAATCTTTTTGCCTCTGCCTAAGTCTTCTTGCCTCTGTTTCACTCTGTTTGCCTCTGTTTACGTCTTCTTGCCTCTGTTTCACTCTGTTTGCCTCTGTTTGAGTCTGGTTGCCTCTGCTTAAGTCTGGTTGCCTCTGTTTCACTCTATTTGCCTCTGTTTCACTGTGTTTGCCTCTGTTTAACTCTGTTTATCTCTGTTTAAATCTGTTTGACTCTGTTTGCCTCTGTTTAACCCTGTTTGCCTCTGTTTGCATCTGTTTGCCTCAGTTTGCCTCTGTTTGCCACTTTTTGCATCTGTTTGCCTCTGCTTGCCTCTGTTTGCCTCTGTTTCACTCTGTTTGCCTCTGTTTCACTCCGTTTGCCTCTGTTTCAGTCTGTTTGCCTCTGTTTCACTCTGTTTGCCTCTGTTTAAGTCTTCTTGGCTCTGTTTCACTCTGTTTGCCTCTGTTTACGTCTTCGTGCCTCTGTTTCACTCTGTTTCAGTCTGTTTGCCTCTGTTTAAGTCTGTTTGCCTCTGTTTCAGTCTGTTTGCATCTGTTTAAGTCTGTTTGCCTCTGTTTCAATCTGTTTGCATCTGGTTGCCTCTGTTTGCCTCTGTTTGCCTCTGTTTAAGTCTATATGCCTCTGTTTCGGTCTGTTTGCCTCTGTTTCAGTCTGTTTGCCTCTGTTTAAGTCTGTTTGCCTCTGTTTAAGTCTGTTTGCCTTTGTTTAAGTCTGTATGACTCTGTTTAATTCTGTTTGCCTCTGTTTAAGTCTGTTTGCCTCTGTTTACGTTTGTTTGCCTCTTTTTCAGTCTGTTTGCCTCTGTTTTCCTCTGTTTGCCTCTGTTTGCTTCTGTTTGACTCTGTTTCCCTCTTTTTGCCTCTGTTTCACTCCGTTTGCCTCTGTTTTACTCCGTTTGCCTCTGTTTCAATCTTTTTGCCTCTGCCTAAGTCTTCTTGCCTCTGTTTCACTCTGTTTGCCTCTGTTTACGTCTTCTTGCCTGTGTTTCAGTCTGTTTGCCTCTGTTTCAGTCTGGTTGCCTCTGCTTAAGTCTGGTTGCCTCTGTTTCACTCTATTTGCCTCTGTTTCAGTCTGTTTGCATCTGTTTAAGTCTGTTTGCCTCTGTTTCAATCTGTTTGTATCTGGTTGCCTCTGCTTGCCTCTGTTTGCCTCTGTTTAAGTCTGTTTGCCTCTGTTTAAGTCTGTTTGCCTTTGTTTAAGTCTGTATGACTCTGTTTAATTCTATTTGCCTCTGTTACACTCTGTTTGTCTATGTTTGACTCTGTTTGCCTCTGTTTCACTCCGTTTGCCTCTGTTTCACTCTGTTTGCTTCTGTTTCTCTCTGTTTTCCTTCTGTTTCACTCTGTTTGCCTCTGTTTGCCTCTGTTTGCTTCTGTTTGACTCTGTTTCACTCTGTTTGCCTCTGTTTCACTCCGTTTGCCTCTGTTTCACTCCGTTGGCCTCTGTTTCAATCTTTTTGCCTCTGCCTAAGTCTTCTTGCCTCTGTTTCACTCTGTTTGCCTCTGTTTACGTCTTGTTGCCTCTGTTTCACTCTGTTTGCCTCTGTTTGAGTCTGGTTGCCTCTGCTTAAGTCTGGTTGCCTCTGTTTCACTCTATTTGCCTCTGTTTCACTGTGTTTGCCTCTGTTTAACTCTGTTTATCTCTGTTTAAATCTGTTTGACTCTGTTTGCCTCTGTTTAACCCTGTTTGCCTCTGTTTGCATCTGTTTGCCTCAGTTTGCCTCTGTTTGCCACTTTTTGCATCTGTTTGCCTCTGCATGCCTCTGTTTGCCTCTGTTTCAGTCTGTTTGCCTCTGTTTAAGTCTACTTGCCTCTGTTTAAGTCTGTTTGCCTTTGTTTAAGTCTGTTTGGCTCTGTTTAAGTCTGTTTGCCTCTGTTTAAGTCTGTTTGCCTCTGTTTAAGTCTATTTGCATCTGTTTCAGTCTGTTTGCCACTGTTTCACTCTGTTTCACTCTGTTTGCCTCTGTTTCACTCTGTTTGCCTCTGTTTCACTCTGTCTGCCTCTGTTTCACGCTGTTAGCCTCTGTTTCACTTGTTTGCCTCTGCTTTACTCTTTTTGCCTCTGTTTGCCTCTGTTTGCTTCTGTTTGCCTCTGTTTCACTCTGTTTGCCTCTGTTTCACTCTGTTTGCCTCTGTTTCACTCTGTTTGCCTCTGTTTAAGTCTTCTTGGCTCTGTTTCACTCTGTTTGCCTCTGTTTACGTCTTCTTGCCTCTGTTTCACTCTGTTTCAGTCTGTTTGCCTCTGCTTAAGTCTGTTTGCCTCTGTTTGCCTCTATTTGCCTCTGTTTCGCTCTGTTTGCCTCTGTTTAACTGTTTAAATCTGTTTAAGTCTTTTTGCCTCTGTTTGCCTCTGTTTAAGTCTGTTTGCCTCAGTTTGCCTCTGTTTGGCACTTTTTGCCTCTGTTTGCCTCTGCTTGCCTCTGTTTAAGTCTGTTTGCCTCTTTTTAAGACTGTTTGCCTTTGTTTAAGTCTGTTTGCCTCTGTTTCAGTCTGTTTGCCTCTGTTTAAGTCTGTTTGCCTCTGTTTAAGTCTATTTGCATCTGTTTCAGTCTGTTTGCCTCTGTTTCACTCTGTTTGTCTCTGTTTCATTCTGTTTGCCTCATTTTCAATCTGTTTGCCTCTGCTTCACTCTGTTTGCCTTTGTTTCTCTCTGTTTGCCTCTGTTTTACTCTGTTAGCCTCTGTTTCACTTTTTGCCTCTGCTTTACTCTTTTTGCCTCTGTTTGCCTCTGTTTGCTTCTGTTTGCCTCTGTTTCACTCTGTTTGCCTCTGTTGCACTCCGTTTGCCTCTGTTTCAGTCTGTTTGCCTCTGTTTCACTCTGTTTGCCTCTGTTTAAGTCTTCTTGGCTCTGTTTCACTCTGTTTGCCACTGTTTACGTCTTCTTGCCTCTGTTTCACTCTGTTTCAGTCTGTTTGCCTCTGCTTACGTCTGTTTGCCTCTGTTTAAGTCTGTTTGCATCTGTTTAAGTCGGTTTGCCTCTGTTTCAATCTGTCTGCATCTGGTTGCCTCTGTTTGCCTCTGTTTGCCTCTGTTTAAGTCTGCATGCCTCTGTTTCGGTCTTTTTGCCTCTGTTTCAGTCTGTTTGCCTCTGTTTAAGTCTGTTTGCCTCTGTTTAAGTCTGTTTGCCTTTGTTTAAGTCTGTATGACTCTGTTTAATTCTGTTTGCCTCTGTTTCAGTCTGTTTGCCTCTGTTTACGTTTGTTTGCCTCTGTTTCAGTCTGTTTGCCTCTGTTTTCCTCTGTTTGCCTCTGTTTGCTTCTGTTTGACTCTGTTTCACTCTGCTAGCCTCTGTTTCACTCCGTTTGCCTCTGTTTCACTCCGTTTGCCTCTGTTTCAATCTTTTTGCCTCTGCCTAAGTCTTCTTGCCTCTGTTTCACTCTGGTTGCCTCTGTTTACGTCTTCTTGCCTATGTTTCACTCTGTTTGCCTCTGTTTCAGTCTGGTTGCCTCTGCTTAAGTCTGGTTGCCTCTGTTTCACTCTATTTGCCTCTGTTTCAGTCTGTTTGCATGTGTTTAAGTCTGTGTGCCTCTGTTTCAATCTGTTTGCATCTGGTTGCCTCTGTTTGCCTCTGTTTAAGTCTGTATGCTTCTGTTTCAGTCTGTTTGCCTCTGTTTCAGTCTGTTTGCCTCTGTTTAAGTCTGTTTGCCTCTGTTTAAGTCTGTTTGCCTTTGTTTAAGTCTGTATGACTCTGTTTAATTCTGTTTGCCTCTGTTTCAGTCTGTTTGCCTCTGTTTCACTCTGTTTGTCTCTGTTTCACTCTGTTTGCCTCTGTTTCACTCTGTTTGCCTCTGTTTCACTCTGTTTGCTTCTGTTTCTCTCTGTTTGCCTCTGTTTCACTCTGTTAGCCTCTGTTTAACTCTGTTTTCCTTCTGTTTCATTCTGTTTGCCTCTGTTTGCCTCTGTTTGCTTCTGTTTGACTCTGTTTCACTCTGTTTCCCTCTGTTTCACTCCGTTTGCCTCTGTTTCACTCCGCTTGCCTCTGTTTCAATCTTTTTGCCTCTGCCTAAGTCTTCTTGCCTATGTTTCACTCTGTTTGCCTCTGTTTACGTCTTCTTGCCTCTGTTTCACTCTGTTTGCCTCTGTTTCAGTTTGGTTGCCTCTGCCTAAGTCTGTTTGCCTCTGTTTCACTCTATTTGCCTCTGTTTCACTTTGTTTGCCTCTGTTTGACTCTGTTTAAGTCTGTTTGCCTCTGTTTGCGTCTGTTTAACCCTGTTTGCATCTGTTTGCCTCTGTTTGCCTCAGTTTGCCTCTATTTGCCAATTTTTGCCTCTGTTTGCTTCTGCTTGCCTGTTTGCCTCTGTTTAAGTCTGTTTGCCTCTGCTAAAGTCTGTTTGCCTTTGTTTAAGTCTGTTTGCCTCTGTTTAAGTCTGTATGCCTCTGTTTCAGTCTGTTTGTCTCTGTTTAAGTCTGTTTGCCTGAGTTTCACTCTGTTTGCCTCTGTTTGCCTCTGTTTATGTCTGTTTGCCTCTGTTTAAGTCTGTTTGCCTCTGTTTAAGTCTGTTTGCCTCTGTTTTATATCGGTTTACCTCTGTTTACGTCTGTTTGCCTTTGTTTATGTCTGTATGACTCTGTTTAATTCTGTTTACCTCTGTTTAATTCTGTTTGCCTCTGTTTCACTCTGTTTGCCTCTGTTTCACTCTGTTTGCGTCTGTTTGCCTCTGTTTGCTTCTGTTTGCCTCTGATTCACTCTTTTTGCCTCTGTTTCACTCCGTTTGTCTCTGTTTCATTCTGTTTGCCTCTTTCTCACTCTGCTTTCCTCTGTTTAAGTCTTCTTGCCTCTCTTTCACTCTGTTTGCCTCTGTTTACGTCCTCTTGCCTCTGTTTCAATCTGTTTGCCTCTGTGTCAGTCTGGTTGCCTCTGTTTAAGACTGTTTGCCTCTGTTTAAATCTGTTTGCCTCTGTTTCACTCTGTTTGCCCCTGTTTAAGTCTGTTTGCCTCTGTTTCACTCTGTTTGCCTCTGTTTCACTCTGTTTGCCTCTGTTTCACTCTTTTTGCCTCTGTATGCCTCTGTTTAAGTCTGTATGCCTCTGTTTAAGTCTGTATGCGTCTGTTTCAGTCTGCTTGCCTCTGTTTCACTCTGTTTGCCTCTGTTTCAGTCTGTTTGCCTCTGTTTCATTCTGTTTGCCTCTGTTTCACTCTTTTTGCCTCTGATTCAGTCTTTATGCCTCTGTTTAACTCTGTTTAACTCTGTATCAGTTTGTTTGCCTCTGTTTGCCTCTGTTTAACCCTGTTTGCCTCCGTTTGCCTCTGTTCGCCTCTGTTTATGACTGTTTGCCTCTGTTTAAGTCTGTTTGCCTCTGTTTAAATCTGTTTGCATCTGTTTAAGTCTGTTTGCCTCTGTTTAAGTCTGTTTGCCTTTGTTTAGTCTGTATGACTCTGTTCAATTCTGTTTGCCTCCGTTTAAGTCTGTTTGCCTCTGTTTAAGTCTGTTTGCCTCTATTTCAGTCTGTTTGCCTCTGTTTCACTCTGTTTCTCTCTGTTTCACTCTGTTTGCCTCTGTTTCACTCTGTTTGCCTCTGTTTCACTCTGTTTGCTTCTGTTTCTCTCTGTTTGCCTCTGTTTCACTCTGTTAGCCTCTGTTTCACTCTGTTTGCCTCTGTTTCAGTCTGTTTGCCTCTGTTTCTCTCTGTTTGCCTCTTTTTCACTCTGTTAACCTCTGTTTCACTCTTTTTGCCTCTGTTTGCCTCTGTTTCAGTCTGTTTGCCTCTGTTTAAGTCTGTATGCCTCAGTTTCAGTCTGTTTGCCTCTGTTTCAGTCTGTTTGCCTCTGTTTCATTCTGTTTGCCTCTGTTTCACTCTTTTTGCCTCTGATTCTCTCTTTATGCCTCTGTGTAACTCTGTTTAAGTTTTTTTGCCTCTGTTTGCCTTTGTTTAACCCTGTTTGCCTCCGTTTGCCTCTGTTTGCCTCTTTTTGCCTCTATTTGCCTCTTTTTAAGTCTGTTTGCCTCTTTTTAAGTCTGTCTGCCTCTGTTTACGTCTGTTTGCCTCTATTTAACACTGTTTGCTTCTGTTTGCCTCTGTTTGCCTCTTTTTGCCTCTGTTTGCCTCTGTTTCAGTTTGGTTGCCTCTGCCTAAGTCTGTTTGCCTCTGTTTCACTCTATTTGCCTCTGTTTCACTTTGTTTGCCTCTGTTTGACTCTGTTTAAGTCTGTTTGCCTCTGTTTGCGTCTGTTTAACCCTGTTTGCATCTGTTTGCCTCTGTTTGCCTCAGTTTGCCTCTATTTGCCACTTTTTGCCTCTGTTTGCTTCTGCTTGCCTGTTTGCCTCTGTTTAAGTCTGTTTGCCTCTGCTAAAGTCTGTTTGCCTTTGTTTAAGTCTGTTTGCCTCTGTTTAATTCTGTATGCCTCTGTTTCAGTCTGTTTGTCTCTGTTTAAGTCTGTTTGCCTGAGTTTCACTCTGTTTGCCTCTGTTTGCCTCTGTTTATGTCTGTTTGCCTCTGTTTAAGTCTGTTTGCCTCTGTTTAAGTCTGTTTGCCTCTGTTTTATATCGGTTTACCTCTGTTTACGTCTGTTTGCCTTTGTTTATGTCTGTATGACTCTGTTTAATTCTGTTTACCTCTGTTTAATTCTGTTTGCCTCTGTTTCACTCTGTTTGCCTCTGTTTCACTCTGTTTGCGTCTGTTTGCCTCTGTTTGCTTCTGTTTGCCTCTGATTCACTCTTTTTGCCTCTGTTTCACTCCGTTTGTCTCTGTTTCATTCTGTTTGCCTCTTTCTCACTCTGCTTTCCTCTGTTTAAGTCTTCTTGCCTCTCTTTCACTCTGTTTGCCTCTGTTTACGTCCTCTTGCCTCTGTTTCAATCTGTTTGCCTCTGTGTCAGTCTGGTTGCCTCTGTTTAAGACTGCTTGCCTCTGTTTAAATCTGTTTGCCTCTGTTTCACTCTGTTTGCCCCTGTTTAAGTCTGTTTGCCTCTGTTTCACTCTGTTTGCCTCTGTTTCACTCTGTTTGCCTCTGTTTCACTCTTTTTGCCTCTGTATGCCTCTGTTTAAGTCTGTATGCCTCTGTTTAAGTCTGTATGCGTCTGTTTCAGTCTGCTTGCCTCTGTTTCACTCTGTTTGCCTCTGTTTCAGTCTGTTTGCCTCTGTTTCATTCTGTTTGCCTCTGTTTCACTCTTTTTGCCTCTGATTCAGTCTTTATGCCTCTGTTTAACTCTGTTTAACTCTGTATCAGTTTGTTTGCCTCTGTTTGCCTCTGTTTAACCCTGTTTGCCTCCGTTTGCCTCTGTTCGCCTCTGTTTATGACTGTTTGCCTCTGTTTAAGTCTGTTTGCCTCTGTTTAAATCTGTTTGCATCTGTTTAAGTCTGTTTGCCTCTGTTTAAGTCTGTTTGCCTTTGTTTAGTCTGTATGACTCTGTTCAATTCTGTTTGCCTCCGTTTAAGTCTGTTTGCCTCTGTTTAAGTCTGTTTGCCTCTATTTCAGTCTGTTTGCCTCTGTTTCACTCTGTTTCTCTCTGTTTTACTCTGTTTGCCTCTGTTTCACTCTGTTTGCCTCTGTTTCATTCTGTTTGCTTCTGTTTCTCTCTGTTTGCCTCTGTTTCACTCTGTTAGCCTCTGTTTCACTCTGTTTGCCTCTGTTTCAGTCTGTTTGCCTCTGTTTCTCTCTGTTTGCCTCTTTTTCACTCTGTTAACCTCTGTTTCACTCTTTTTGCCTCTGTTTGCCTCTGTTTCAGTCTGTTTGCCTCTGTTTAAGTCTGTATGCCTCAGTTTCAGTCTGTTTGCCTCTGTTTCAGTCTGTTTGCCTCTGTTTTATTCTGTTTGCCTCTGTTTCACTCTTTTTGCCTCTGATTCTCTCTTTATGCCTCTGTGTAACTCTGTTTAAGTTTTTTTGCCTCTGTTTGCCTTTGTTTAACCCTGTTTGCCTCCGTTTGCCTCTGTTTGCCTCTTTTTGCCTCTATTTGCCTCTTTTTAAGTCTGTTTGCCTCTTTTTAAGTCTGTCTGCCTCTGTTTACGTCTGTTTGCCTCTATTTAACACTGTTTGCTTCTGTTTGCCTCTGTTTGCCTCTTTTTGCCTCTGTTTGCCTCTGTTTAAGTCTGTTTAAGTCTGTTTGCCTCTGTTTAAGTCTGTTTGCCTCTGTTTAAGTCTGTTTGCCTCTGTTTCACTGTTTTGCCTCTGCTTCACTCTGTTTGCATCTGTTTCAGTCTGTTTGCCACTGTTTCACTCTGTTTGCCTCTTTTTCACTCTGTTTGCCTCTGTTCCACTCTGTTTGCCTCTGTTTCACTCTGTTTGCCGCTGTTTAAGTCTGTTTACCTCTGTTTCACTCTGTTTGCCTCTGTTTCACTCTGTTTGCCGCTGTTAAAGTCGGTTTGCCTCTGTTTCACTCTGTTTGCCTCTGTTTCAGTCTGTTTGCCTCTGTTTGCCTCTTTTAAAGTCTGTTTGCCTCTGTTTAAGTCTGTTTGCCTCTCTTTAAGTCTGTTTGCCTCTGTTTCACTCTGCCTCTGTTTCACTCTGTTTGCCTCTGTTTAAGTCTGTTTGCCTCTTTTTAAGTCTGCTTGCCTCAGTTTCAGTCTGTTTGCTTCTGTTTCACTCTGTTTGCCTCTGTTTCACTCTGCCTGCCTCTGTTTCACTCGGTTTGCCTCTGTTTCACTCTGTTTGGCTCTGTTTCACTCTGTTTGCATCTGTTTCACTCTGTGTGCCTCTGTTTCACTCTGTTTGCATCTGTTTCACTCTGTGTGCCTCTGTTTCACTCTGTTTCACTCTTTTTGCCTCTGTTTCACTCTTTTTGCCTCTGTTTAACTCTGTTTAACTCTGTGTAACTCTGTTTGCCTCCGTTTGCCTCTGTTCGCCTCTGTTTATGACTGTTTGCCTCTGTTTAAGTCTGTTTGCCTCTGTTTAACCCTGTTTGCCTCCGTTTGCCTCTGTTCGCCTCTGTTTATGACTGTTTGCCTCTGTTTAAGTCTGTTTGCCTCTGTTTAAGTCTGTTTGCCTTTGTTTAAGTCTGTATGACTCTGTTTAATTCTGTTCGCCTCTGTTTAAGACTGTTTGCCTCTATTTAAGTCTGTTTGCCTCTGTTTCAGTCTGTTTTCCTCTGTTTTACTCTGTCTCTGTTTCACTCTGTTTGCCTCTGTTTCACTCTGTTTGCCTCTGTTTCACTCTGTTTGCTTCTGTTTCTCTCTGTTTGCCTCTGTTTCACTCTGTTAGCCTCTGTTTCACTCTGTTTGCCTCTGTTTCACTCTGTTTGCCTCTGTTTGCTTCTGGCTGCCTCTGTTTCAGTCTGTTTGCCTCTGTTTCATTCCGTTTGCCTCTGTTTCACTCTGTTTGCCTCTGTTTCACTCTGTTTGCCTCTGTTTAAGTCTGGTTGCCTCTGTTTCAGTCTGATTGCCTCTGTTTCATTCCGTTTGCCTCTGTTTCACTCTGTTTGCATCTGTTTCAATCTGTTTGCCTCTGTTTCAGTCTGGTTGCCTCTGTTTAAGTCTGTTTGCCTTTGTTTAAGTCTGTTTGCCTCTGTTTAAGTCTGTTTGCCTCTGTTTCACTTTGTTTGCCCCTGTTTAAGTCTGTTTGCCTCTGTTTCACTCTGTTTGCCTCTGATTCACTCTGTTTGCCTCTGTTTCTCTCTGTTTGTCTCTGTTTTACTCTTTTTGCCACTGTTTGCCATCTGGTTAAGTCTGTTTGCCTCTGTTTGAGTCTGTATGCCTCTGTTTCAGTCTGTTTGACTCTGTTTCAGTCTGTTTGCCTCTGTTTCAGTCTGTTTGCTTCTGTTTCATTCTGTTTGCTTCTGTTTCACTCTTTTTGCATCTGATTCACTCTTTATGCCTCTGTTTAACTCTGTTTAATTCTGTTTACGTTTGTTTGCCTCTGTTAGCCTCTGTTAAACCCTGTTTGCCTCCGTTTGCCTCTGTTTGCCTCAGTTTGCCTCTGTTTGCCTCTTTTTAAGTCTGTTTGCCTCTGCTTAAGTCTGTTTGCCTCTGTTTAAGTCTGTTTGACTCTGTTTATGTCTGTTTGCCTCTGTTTAAGTCTGTTTGCCTGTGCTTCACTCTGTTTGCCTCTGTTTGCCTCTGTTTATGTCTGTTTGCCTCAGTTTAAGTCTGTTTGCCTCTGTTTAAGTCTGTTTGCATCTGTTTAATTCTGTTTGCCACTTTCTAAGTCTGTTTGCCTCTGTTTAAGTCTGTTTGCCCCTGTTTAAGTCTGTTTGCCTCTGTTTATGTCTGTTTGCCTCTGTTTAAGTCTGTTTGCTTCTGTTTAAGTCTGTTTGCCTGTGTTTCACTCTGTTTGCCTCTGTTTGCCTCTGTTTATGTCTGTTTGCCTCTGTTTAAGTCTGTTTGCCTCTGTTTAAGTCTGTTTGCATCTGTTTAAGTATGTTTGCCTCTTTTTAACCCTGTTTGCCTCCGTTTGCCTCTGTTTGCCTCTTTTTGCCTCTGTTTGCCTCTTTTTAAGTCTGTTTGCCTCTGTTTAAGTTTGTTTGCCTCTGTTTAAGTCTGTTTGCTTCTGTTTGCCTCTGTTTGCCTCTGTTTGCCTCTGTTTAAGTCTGTTTAAGTTTGTTTAAGTCTGTTTGCCTCTGTTTAATTCTGTTTGCCTCTGTTTAAGTCTGTTTGCCTCTGTTTCACTCTGCTTGCCTCTGTTTCGCTCTGTTTGCCCCTGTTAAAGTCTGTTTGCCTCTGTTTGCCTCTATTTAACACTGTTTGCTTCTGTTTGCCTCTGTTTGCCTCTGTTTGCCTCTGTTTGCCTCTGTTTAAGTCTGTTTAAGTCTGTTTGCCTCTGTTTAATTCTGTTTGCCTCTGTTTAAGTCTGTTTGCCTCTGTTTCACTCTGTTTGCCTCTGTTTCGCTCTGTTTGCCCCTGTTAAAGTCTGTTTGCCTCTGTTTCACTCTGTTTGCCTCTGTTTCACTCTGTTTGCCTCTGTTTCAGTCTTTTTGCCTCTGTTTGCCTTTGTTTCAGTCTGTTTGCCTCTGTTTAAGTCTGTTTGCCTCTGTTTCAGTCTGTTTGCCTCTGTTTCAGTCTGTTTGCCTCTGTTTCAGTCTGTTTGCCTCTGTTTGCCTCTGTTTGCCTCTTTTAAATTCTGTTTGCCTCTCTTTGAGTCTGTTTGCCTCTCTTTAAGTCTGTTTGCCTCTGTTTAAGTCTGTTTGCCTGTGTTTCACTCTGTTTGCCTCTGTTTGCCTCTGCTAGCCTCTGTTTATGTCTGTTTGCCTCTGTTTAAGTCTGTTTGCCTCTGTTTCAGTCTGTTTGCCTCTGTTTCATTCCGTTTGCCTCTGTTTCACTCTGTTTGCATCTGTTTCAATCTGTTTGCCTCTGTTTCAGTCTGGTTGCCTCTGTTTAAGTCTGTTTGCCTTTGTTTAAGTCTGCTTGCCTCTGTTTAAGTCTGTTTGCCTCTGTTTCACTTTGTTTGCCCCTGTTTAAGTCTGTTTGCCTCTGTTTCACTCTGTTTGCCTCTGTTTCACTCTGTTTGCCTCTGTTTCTCCCTGTTTGTCTCTGTTTTACTCTTTTTGCCACTGTTTGCCATCTGGTTAAGTCTGTTTGCCTCTGTTTAAGTCTGTATGCCTCTGTTTCATTCTGTTTGCTTCTGTTTCACTCTTTTTGCATCTGATTCACTCTTTATGCCTCTGTTTAACTCTGTTTAATTCTGTTTACGTTTGTTTGCCTCTGTTAGCCTCTGTTAAACCCTGTTTGCCTCCGTTTGCCTCTGTTTGCCTCAGTTTGCCTCTGTTTGCCTCTTTTTAAGTCTGTTTGCCTCTGCTTAAGTCTGTTTGCCTCTGTTTAAGTCTGTTTGCCTCTGTTTATGTCTGTTCGCCTCTGTTTAAGTCTGTTTGCCTGTGTTTCACTCTGTTTGCCTCTGTTTGCCTCTGTTTTTGTCTGTTTGCCTCTGTTTAAGTCTGTTTGCCTCTGTTTAAGTCTGTTTGCATCTGTTTAATTCTGTTTGCCACTTTCTAAGTCTGTTTGCCTCTGTTTAAGTCTGTTTGCCCCTGTTTAAGTCTGTTTGCCTCTGTTTATGTCTTTTTGCCTCTGTTTAAGTCTGTTTGCCTCTGTTTAAGTCTGTTTGCCTCTGTTTAAGTCTGTTTGCATCTGTTTAAGTATGTTTGCCTCTGTTTAACCCTGTTTGCCTCCGTTTGCCTCTGTTTGCCTCTTTTTGCCTCTGTTTGCCTCTTTTTAAGTTTGTTTGCCTCTGTTTAAGTCTGTTTGCCTCTGTTTGCCTCTATTTAACACTGTTTGCTTCTGTTTGCCTCTGTTTGCCTCTGTTTGCCTCTGTTTAAGTCTGTTTAAGTCTGTTTGCCTCTGTTTAATTCTGTTTGCCTCTGTTTAAGTCTGTTTGCCTCTGTTTCACTCTGCTTGCCTCTGTTTCGCTCTGTTTGCCCCTGTTAAAGTCTGTTTGCCTCTGTTTGCCTCTATTTAACACTGTTTGCTTCTGTTTGCCTCTGTTTGCCTCTGTTTGCCTCTGTTTAATTCTGTTTAAGTCTCTTTAAGTCTGTTTGCCTCTGTTTAATTCTGTTTGCCTCTGTTTAAGTCTGTTTCCCTCTGGTTCACTCTGTTTGCCTCTGTTTCGCTCTGTTTGCCCCTGTTAAAGTCTGTTTGCCTCTGTTTCACTCTGTTTGCCTCTGTTTCACTCTGTTTGCCTCTGTTTCACTCTGTTTGCCTCTGTTTCAGTCTTTTTGCCTCTGTTTGCCTTTGTTTCAGTCTGTTTGCCTCTGTTTAAGTCTGTATGCCTCTGTTTCAGTCTGTTTGCCTCTGTTTCAGTCTGTTTGCCTCTGTTTCAGTCTGTTTGCCTGTGTTTCACTCTGTTTGCCTCTGTTTGCCTCTGCTAGCCTCTGTTTATGTCTGTTTGCCTCTGTTTAAGTCTGTTTGCCTGTGTTTCACTCTGTTTGCCTCTGTTTGCCTCTGCTAGCCTCTGTTTATGTCTGTTTGCCTCTGTTTAAGTCTGTTTGCCTCTGTTTAAGTCTGTTTGCATCTGTGTAAGTCTGTTTGCCTCTGTTTAAGTCTGTTTGCCTTTGTTTAAGTCTGTATGACTCTGTTTAATTCTGTTCGCCTCTGTTTAAGTCTGTTTGCCTCTGTTTAAGTCTGCTTGCCTCTGTTTCAGTCTGTTTTCCTTTGTTTTACTCTGTTTGTCTCTCTTTCACTCTGTTTGCCTCTGTTTCACTCTGTTTGCTTCTGTTTCTCTCTGTTTTCCTCTGTTTCACTCTGTTAGCCTCTGTTTCACTCTGTTTCACTCTGTTTCACTCTGTTTGCCTCTGTTTGCTTCTGTTTGCCTCTGTTTCACTCTGTTTGCCTCTATTTCACACCTCTTGCCTCTGTTTCATTCTGTTTGCCTCTGTTTGCCACTTTTTGCCTCTCTTTGCATCTGCTTGCCTGTTTGCATCAGTTTAAGTCTGTTTGCCTCTGTTAAGTCTGTTTGCCTCTGCTAAAGTCTGTTTGCCTTTGTTTAAGTCTGTTTGCCTCTGATTAAGTCTGTATGCCTCTGTTTAAGTCTGTTTGCCTGAGTTTCACTCTGTTTGCCTTTGTTTGCCTCTGTTTATGTCTGTTTGCCTCTGTTTAAGTCTGTTTGCCTCTGTTTAAGTCTGTTTGCCTCTGTTTTTTATCGGTTTGCCTCTGTTTACTTCTGTTTGCCTTTGTTTATGTCTGTATGACTCTGTTTAATTCTGTTTACCTCTGTTTAATTCTGTTTGCCTCTGTTTCACTCTGTTTGCCTCTGTTTCACTCTGTTTGCGTCTGTTTGCCTCTGTTTGCTTATGTTTGCCACTGATTCACTCTTTTTGCCTCTGTTTCACTCTGTTTGTCTCTTTCTCACTCTGTTTCCCTCTGTTTAAGTCTTCTTGCCTCTGTTTCACTCTGTTTGCCTCTGTTTACGTCCTCTTGCCTCTGTTTCAATCTGTTTGCCTCTGTGTCAGTCTGGTTGCCTCTGTTTAAGTTTGTTTGCCTCTGTTTAAATCTGTTTGCCTCTGTTTCACTCTGTTTGCCCCTGTTTAAGTCTGTTTGCCTCTGTTTCACTCTGTTTGCCTCTGTTTCACTCTGTTTGCCTCTGTTTCACTCTTTTTGCCTCTGTGTGCCTCTGTTTAAGTCTGTATGCCTCTGTTTAAGTCTGTTTGCCTCTGTTTCACTCTGTTTGCCTCTGTTTCAGTCTGTTTGCCTCTGCTTCATTCTGTTTGCCTCTGTTTCAGTTTGTTTGCCTCTGTTTGCCTCTGTTTAACCCTGTTTGCCTCCGTTTGCCTCTGTTTGCCTCTGTTTATGACTGTTTGCCTCTGTTTAAGTCTGTTTGCCTCTGTTTAAATCTGTTTGCATCTGTTTAAGTCTGTTTGCCTCTGTTTAAGTCTGTTTGCCTTTGTTTAGTCTGTATGACTCTGTTCAATTCTGTTTGCCTCTGTTTAAGTCTGTTTGCCTCTGTTTAAGTCTGTTTGCCTCTGTTTAAGTCTGTTTGCCTCTGTTTCAGTCTGTTTGCCTCTGTTTCACTCTGTTTGCCTCTGTTTGCCTCTGTTTGCCTCTTTTAAAGTCTGTTTGCCTCTCTTTGAGTCTGTTTGCCTCTCTTTAAGTCTGTTTGCCTCTGTTTAAGTCTGTTTGCCTATGTTTGCCTCTGCTAGCCTCTGTTTATGTCTGTTTGCCTCTGTATAAGTCTGTTTGCCTCTGTTTAAGTCTGTTTGCATCTGTGTAAGTCTGTTTGCCTCTGTTTAAGTCTGTTTGCCTTTGTTTAAGTCTGTATGACTCTGTGTAATTCTGTTCGCCTCTGTTTAAGTCTGTTTGCCTCTGTTTAAGTCTGCTTGCCTCTGTTTCAGTCTGTTTTCCAATGTTTTACTCTGTTTGTCTCTGTTTCACTCTGTTTGCCTCTGTTTCACTCTGTTTGCTTCTGTTTCTCTCTGTTTGCCTCCGTTTCACTCTGTTAGCCTCTGTTTCACTCTGTTTCAATCTGTTTGCTTCTGTTTGCTTCTGTTTGCCTCTATTTCACACCTCTTGCCTCTGTTTCAATCTGTTTGCCTCTGTTTCAGTCTGGTTGCCTCTGCCTAAGTCTGTTTGCCTCTGTTTCACTCTATTTGCCTCTGTTTCACTTTGTTTGCCTCTGTTTAACTCTGTTTAACTCTGTTTAAGTCTGTTTGCCTCTGTTTGCCTCTGTTTAACCCTGTTTGCCTCTGTTTGCCTCTGTTTGCCTCAGTTTGCCTCTGTTTGCCACTTTTTGCCTCTGTTTGCATCTGCTTGCCTGTTTGCATCTGTTTAAGTCTGTTTGCCTCTGTTTAAGTCTGTTTGCCTCTGCTAAAGTCTGTTTGCCTTTGTTTAAGTCTGTTTGCTTCTGTTTAAGTCTGTATGCCTCTGTTTCAGTCTGTTTGTCTCTGTTTAAGTCTGTTTGCCTGAGTTTCACTCTGTTTGCCTCTGTTTGCCTCTGTTTGCCTCTGTTTATGTCTGTTTGCCTCTGTTTAAGTCTGTTTGCCTCTGTTTAAGTCTGTTTGCCTCTGTTTTATATCGGTTTGCCTCTGTTTACGTCTGTTTGCCTTTGTTTATGTCTGTATGTCTCTGTTTAATTCTGTTTACCTCTGTTTAATTCTGTTAGCCTCTGTTTCACTCTGTTTGCCTCTGTTTCACTCTGTTTGCGTCTGTTTGCTTCTGTTTGCTTCTGTTTGCCTCTGATTCACTCTCTTTGCCTCTGTTTCACTCCGTTTGCCTCTGTTTCACTCTGTTTGCCTCTTTCTCACTCTGTTTCCCTCTGTTTAAGTCTTCTTGCCTCTGTTTCACTCTGCCTCTGTTTACGTCCTCTGGCCTCTGTTTCAATCTGTTTGCCTCTGTGTCAGTCTGGTTGCCTCTGTTTAAGTTTGTTTGCCTCTGTTTAAATCTGTTTGCCTCTGTTTCACTCTTTTTGCCTCTGTATGCCTCTGTTTAAGTCTGTATGCCTCTGTTTAAGTCTGTTTGCCTCTGTTTCACTCTGTTTGCCTCTGTTTCAGTCTGTTTGCCTCTGTTTCATTCTGTTTGCCTCTGTTTCAGTTTGTTCGCCTCTGTTTGCCTCTGTTTAACCCTGTTTGCCTGCGTTTGCCTCTGTTTGCCTCTGTTTATGACTGTTTGCCTCTTTTTAAGCCTGTTTGCCTCTGTTTAAGTCTGTATGCCTCTGTTTAAGTCTGTTTGCCTCTGTTTCACTCTGTTTGCCTCTGTTTCAGTCTGTTTGCCTCTGTTTCATTCTGTTTGCCTCTGTTTCAGTTTGTTCGCCTCTGTTTGCCTCTGTTTAACCCTGTTTGCCTGCGTTTGCCTCTGTTTGCCTCTGTTTATGACTGTTTGCCTCTGTTTAAGTCTCTTTGCCTCTGTTTAAATCTGTTTGCATCTGTTTAAGTCTGTTTGCCTCTGTTTAAGTCTGTTTGCCTTTGTTTAGTCTGTATGACTCTGTTCAATTCTGTTTGCCTCTGTTTAAGTCTGTTTGCCTCTGTTTAAGTCTGTTTGCCTCTCTTTCAGTCTGTTTGCCTCTGTTTCACTCTGTTTCTCTCTGTTTCACTCTGTTTGCCTCTGTTTCACTCTGTTTGCCTCTGTTTCACTCTGTTTGCTTCTGTTTCTCTCTGTTTCCCTCTGTTTCACTCTGTTAGCCTCTGTTTCACTCTGTTAGCCTCTGTTTCAGTCTGTTTGCCTCTGTTTCTCTCTGTTTGCCTCTGTTTCACTCCGTTAACCTCTGTTTCACTCTTTTTGCCTCTGTTTGCCTCTGTTTCAGTCTGTTTGCCTCTGCTTAAGTCTGTATGCCTCAGTTTCAGTCTGTTTGCCTCTGTTTCATTCTGTTTGCCTCTGTTTCACTCTTTTTGCCTCTGATTCACTCATTATGCCTCTGTGTAACTCTGTTTAAGTTTTTTTGCCTCTGTTTGCCTTTGTTTAACCCTGTTTGCCTCCGTTTGCCTCTGTTTGCCCTTTTTTTGCCTCTGTTTGCCTCTTTTTAAGCCTGTTTGCCTCTGTTTAAGTCTGTTTGCCTCTGTTTAAGTCTGTTTGCCTCTGTTTGCCTCTATTTAACACTGTTTGCTTCTGTTTGCCTCTGTTTGCCTCTGTTTGCCTCTGTTTAAGTCTGTTTAAGTCTGTTTGCCTCTGTTTAAGTCTGGTTGCCTCTGTTTAAGTCTGTTTGCCTCTGTTTCACTCTGTTTGCCTCTTTTTCAATCTGTTTGCCTCTGTTCCACTCTATTTGCCTCTGTTTCACTCTGTTTGCCGCTGTTTAAGTCTGTTTGCCTCTGTTTCACTCTGTTTGCCTCTGTTTTACTCTGTTTGTCTCTGTTTCACTCTGTTTGCCTCTGTTTCACTCTGTTTGCTTCTGTTTCTCTCTGTTTGCCTCTGTTTCACTCTGTTAGCCTCTGTTTCACTCTGTTTCAATCTGTTTGCCTCTGTTTGCTTCTGTTTGCCTCTGTTTCACTCTGTTTGCCTCTATTTCACACCTCTTCCCTCTGTTTCAATCTGTTTGCCTCTGTTTCAGTCTGGTTGCCTCTGCCTAAGTCTGTTTGCCTCTGTTTCACTCTATTTGCCTCTGTTTCACTTTGTTTGCCTCTGTTTAACTCTGTTTAACTCTGTTTAAGTCTGTTTGCCTCTGTTTGCCTCTGTTTAACCCTGTTTGCCTCTGTTTGCCTCTGTTTGCCTCAGTTTGCCTCTGTTTGCCACTTTTTGCCTCTGTTTGCATCTGCTTGCCTGTTTGCATCTGTTTAAGTCTGTTTGCCTCTGTTTAAGTCTGTTTGCCTCTGCTAAAGTCTGTTTGCCTTTGTTTAAGTCTGTTTGCCTCTGTTTAAGTCTGTATGCCTCTGTTTCAGACTGTTTGTCTCTGTTTAAGTCTGTTTGCCTGAGTTTCACTCTGTTTGCCTCTGTTTGCCTCTGTTTGCCTCTGTTTGCCTCTGTTTGCCTCTGTTTTATATCGGTTTGCCTCTGTTTACGTCTGTTTGCCTTTGTTTATGTCTGTATGACTCTGTTTAATTCTGTTTACCTCTGTTTAATTCTGTTTGCCTCTGTTTCACTCTGTTTGCCTCTGTTTCACTCTGTTTGCGTCTGTTTGCCTCTGTTTGCTTCTGTTTGCCTCTGATTCACTCTCTTTGCCTCTGTTTCACTCCGTTTGCCTCTGTTTCACTCTGTTTGCCTCTTTCTCACTCTGTTTCCCTCTTTTTAAGTCTTCTTGCCTCTGTTTCACTCTGCCTCTGTTTACGTCCTCTTGCCTCTGTTTCAATCTGTTTGCCTCTGTGTCAGTCTGGTTGCCTCTGTTTAAATTTGTTTGCCTCTGTTTAAATCTGTTTGCCTCTGTTTCACTCTGTTTGCCCCTGTTTAAGTCTGTTTGCCTCTGTTTCACTCTGTTTGCCTCTGTTTCACTCTGTTTGCCTCTGTTTCACTCTTTTTGCCTCTGTATGCCTCTGTTTAAGTCTGTATGCCTCTGTTTAAGTCTGTTTGCCTCTGTTTCACTCTGTTTGCCTCTGTTTCAGTCTGTTTGCCTCTGTTTCATTCTGTTTGCCTCTGTTTCAGTTTGTTCGCCTCTGTTTGCCTCTGTTTAACCCTGTTTGCCTGCGTTTGCCTCTGTTTGCCTCTGTTTATGACTGTTTGCCTCTGTTTAAGTCTGTTTGCCTCTGTTTAAATCTGTTTGCATCTGTTTAAGTCTGTTTGCCTCTGTTTAAGTCTGTTTGCCTTTGTTTAGTCTGTATGACTCTGTTCAATTCTGTTTGCCTCTGTTTAAGTCTGTTTGCCTCTGTTTAAGTCTGTTTGCCTCTGTTTCAGTCTGTTTGCCTCTGTTTCACTCTGTTTCTCTCTGTTTCACTCTGTTTGCCTCTGTTTCACTCTGTTTGCCTCTGTTTCACTCTGTTTGCTTCTGTTTCTCTCTGTTTCCCTCTGTTTCACTCTGTTAGCCTCTGTTTCACTCTGTTAGCCTCTGTTTCAGTCTGTTTGCCTCTGTTTCTCTCTGTTTGCCTCTGTTTCACTCCGTTAACCTCTGTTTCACTCTTTTTGCCTCTGTTTGCCTCTGTTTCAGTCTGTTTGCCTCTGCTTAAGTCTGTATGCCTCAGTTTCAGTCTGTTTGCCTCTGTTTCATTCTGTTTGCCTCTGTTTCACTCTTTTTGCCTCTGATTCACTCATTATGCCTCTGTGTAACTCTGTTTAAGTTTTTTTGCCTCTGTTTGCCTTTGTTTAACCCTGTTTGCCTCCGTTTGCCTCTGTTTGCCCTTTTTTTGCCTCTGTTTGCCTCTTTTTAAGCCTGTTTGCCTCTGTTTAAGTCTGTTTGCCTCTGTTTAAGTCTGTTTGCCTCTGTTTGCCTCTATTTAACACTGTTTGCTTCTGTTTGCCTCTGTTTGCCTCTGTTTGCCTCTGTTTAAGTCTGTTTAAGTCTGTTTGCCTCTGTTTAAGTCTGGTTGCCTCTGTTTAGTCTGTATGACTCTGTTCAATTCTGTTTGCCTCTGTTTAAGTCTGTTTGCCTCTGTTTAAGTCTGTTTGCCTCTGTTTCAGTCTGTTTGCCTCTGTTTCACTCTGTTTCTCTCTGTTTCACTCTGTTTGCCTCTGTTTCACTCTGTTTGCCTCTGTTTCACTCTGTTTGCTTCTGTTTCTCTCTGTTTCCCTCTGTTTCACTCTGTTAGCCTCTGTTTCACTCTGTTAGCCTCTGTTTCAGTCTGTTTGCCTCTGTTTCTCTCTGTTTGCCTCTGTTTCACTCCGTTAACCTCTGTTTCACTCTTTTTGCCTCTGTTTGCCTCTGTTTCAGTCTGTTTGCCTCTGCTTAAGTCTGTATGCCTCAGTTTCAGTCTGTTTGCCTCTGTTTCATTCTGTTTGCCTCTGTTTCACTCTTTTTGCCTCTGATTCACTCATTATTCCTCTGTGTAACTCTGTTTAAGTTTTTTTGCCTCTGTTTGCCTTTGTTTAACCCTGTTTGCCTCCGTTTGCCTCTGTTTGCCCTTTTTTTGCCTCTGTTTGCCTCTTTTTAAGCCTGTTTGCCTCTGTTTAAGTCTGTATGCCTCTGTTTAAGTCTGTTTGCCTCTGTTTCACTCTGTTTGCCTCTGTTTCAGTCTGTTTGCCTCTGTTTCATTCTGTTTGCCTCTGTTTCAGTTTGTTCGCCTCTGTTTGCCTCTGTTTAACCCTGTTTGCCTGCGTTTGCCTCTGTTTGCCTCTGTTTATGACTGTTTGCCTCTGTTTAAGTCTCTTTGCCTCTGTTTAAATCTGTTTGCATCTGTTTAAGTCTGTTTGCCTCTGTTTAAGTCTGTTTGCCTTTGTTTAGTCTGTATGACTCTGTTCAATTCTGTTTGCCTCTGTTTAAGTCTGTTTGCCTCTGTTTAAGTCTGTTTGCCTCTGTTTCAGTCTGTTTGCCTCTGTTTCACTCTGTTTCTCTCTGTTTCACTCTGTTTGCCTCTGTTTCACTCTGTTTGCCTCTGTTTCACTCTGTTTGCTTCTGTTTCTCTCTGTTTCCCTCTGTTTCACTCTGTTATCCTCTGTTTCACTCTGTTAGCCTCTGTTTCAGTCTGTTTGCCTCTGTTTCTCTCTGTTTGCCTCTGTTTCACTCCGTTAACCTCTGTTTCACTCTTTTTGCCTCTGTTTGCCTCTGTTTCAGTCTGTTTGCCTCTGCTTAAGTCTGTATGCCTCAGTTTCAGTCTGTTTGCCTCTGTTTCATTCTGTTTGCCTCTGTTTCACTCTTTTTGCCTCTGATTCACTCATTATGCCTCTGTGTAACTCTGTTTAAGTTTTTTTGCCTCTGTTTGCCTTTGTTTAACCCTGTTTGCCTCCGTTTGCCTCTGTTTGCCCTTTTTTTGCCTCTGTTTGCCTCTTTTTAAGCCTGTTTGCCTCTGTTTAAGTCTGTTTGCCTCTGTTTAAGTCTGTTTGCCTCTGTTTGCCTCTATTTAACACTGTTTGCTTCTGTTTGCCTCTGTTTGCCTCTGTTTGCCTCTGTTTAAGTCTGTTTAAGTCTGTTTGCCTCTCTTTAAGTCTGGTTGCCTCTGTTTAAGTCTGTTTGCCTCTGTTTCACTCTGTTTGCCTCTTTTTCAATCTGTTTTGCCTCTGTTCCACTCTATTTGCCTCTGTTTCACTCTGTTTGCCGCTGTTTAAGTCTGTTTGCCTCTGTTTCACTCTGTTTGCCTCTGTTTTACTCTGTTTGTCTCTGTTTCACTCTGTTTGCCTCTGTTTCACTCTGTTTGCTTCTGTTTCTCTCTGTTTGCCTCTGTTTCACTCTGTTAGCCTCTGTTTCACTCTGTTTCAATCTGTTTGCCTCTGTTTGCTTCTGTTTGCCTCTGTTTCACTCTGTTTGCCTCTATTTCACACCTCTTCCCTCTGTTTCAATCTGTTTGCCTCTGTTTCAGTCTGGTTGCCTCTGCCTAAGTCTGTTTGCCTCTGTTTCACTCTATTTGCCTCTGTTTCACTTTGTTTGCCTCTGTTTAACTCTGTTTAACTCTGTTTAAGTCTGTTTGCCTCTGTTTGCCTCTGTTTAACCCTGTTTGCCTCTGTTTGCCTCTGTTTGCCTCAGTTTGCCTCTGTTTGCCACTTTTTGCCTCTGTTTGCATCTGCTTGCCTGTTTGCATCTGTTTAAGTCTGTTTGCCTCTGTTTAAGTCTGTTTGCCTCTGCTAAAGTCTGTTTGCCTTTGTTTAAGTCTGTTTGCCTCTGTTTAAGTCTGTATGCCTCTGTTTCAGACTGTTTGTCTCTGTTTAAGTCTGTTTGCCTGAGTTTCACTCTGTTTGCCTCTGTTTGCCTCTGTTTGCCTCTGTTTGCCTCTGTTTTATATCGGTTTGCCTCTGTTTACGTCTGTTTGCCTTTGTTTATGTCTGTATGACTCTGTTTAATTCTGTTTACCTCTGTTTAATTCTGTTTGCCTCTGTTTCACTCCGTTTGCCTCTGTTTCACTCTGTTTGCGTCTGTTTGCCTCTGTTTGCTTCTGTTTGCCTCTGATTCACTCTCTTTGCCTCTGTTTCACTCCGTTTGCCTCTGTTTCACTCTGTTTGCCTCTTTCTCACTCTGTTTCCCTCTGTTTAAGTCTTCTTGCCTCTGTTTCACTCTGCCTCTGTTTACGTCCTCTTGCCTCTGTTTCAATCTGTTTGCCTCTGTGTCAGTCTGGTTGCCTCTGTTTAAGTTTGTTTGCCTCTGTTTAAATCTGTTTGCCTCTGTTTCACTCTGTTTGCCCCTGTTTAAGTCTGTTTGCCTCTGTTTCACTCTGTTTGCCTCTGTTTCACTCTGTTTGCCTCTGTTTCACTCTTTTTGCCTCTGTATGCCTCTGTTTAAGTCTGTATGCCTCTGTTTAAGTCTGTTTGCCTCTGTTTCACTCTGTTTGCTCTGTTTCAGTCTGTTTGCCTCTGTTTCATTCTGTTTGCCTCTGTTTCAGTTTGTTCGCCTCTGTTTGCCTCTGTTTAACCCTGTTTGCCTGCGTTTGCCTCTGTTTGCCTCTGTTTATGACTGTTTGCCTCTTTTTAAGTCTGTTTGCCTCTGTTTAAATCTGTTTGCATCTGTTTAAGTCTGTTTGCCTCTGTTTAAGTCTGTTTGCCTTTGTTTAGTCTGTATGACTCTGTTCAATTCTGTTTGCCTCTGTTTAAGTCTGTTTGCCTCTTTTTAAGTCTGTTTGCCTCCGTTTCAGTCTGTTTGCCTCTGTTTCACTCTGTTTCTCTCTGTTTTCACTCTGTTTGCCTCTGTTTCACTCTGTTTGCCTCTGTTTCACTCTGTTTGCTTCTGTTTCTCTCTGTTTCCCTCTGTTTCACTCTGTTAGCCTCTGTTTCACTCTGTTAGCCTCTGTTTCAGTCTGTTTGCCTCTGTTTCTCTCTGTTTGCCTCTGTTTCACTCCGTTAACCTCTGTTTCACTCTTTTTGCCTCTGTTTGCCTCTGTTTCAGTCTGTTTGCCTCTGCTTAAGTCTGTATGCCTCAGTTTCAGTCTGTTTGCCTCTGTTTCATTCTGTTTGCCTCTGTTTCACTCTTTTTGCCTCTGATTCACTCATTATGCCTCTGTGTAACTCTGTTTAAGTTTTTTTGCCTCTGTTTGCCTTTGTTTAACCCTGTTTGCCTCCGTTTGCCTCTGTTTGCCCTTTTTTTGCCTCTGTTTGCCTCTTTTTAAGCCTGTTTGCCTCTGTTTAAGTCTGTTTGCCTCTGTTTAAGTCTGTTTGTCTCTGTTTGCCTCTATTTAACACTGTTTGCTTCTGTTTGCCTCTGTTTGCCTCTGTTTGCCTCTGTTTAAGTCTGTTTAAGTCTGTTTGCCTCTGTTTAAGTCTGGTTGCCTCTGTTTAAGTCTGTTTGCCTCTGTTTCACTCTGTTTGCCTCTTTTTCAATCTGTGTGCCTCTGTTCCACTCTATTTGCCTCTGTTTCACTCTGTTTGCCGCTGTTTAAGTCTGTTTGCCTCTGTTTCACTCTGTTTGCCTCTGTTTTACTCTGTTTGTCTCTTTTTCACTCTGTTTGCCTCTGTTTCACTCTGTTAGCCTCTGTTTCACTCTGTTTCAATCTGTTTGCCTCTGTTTGCTTCTGTTTGCCTCTGTTTCACTCTGTTTGCCTCTATTTCACACCTCTTCCCTCTGTTTCAATCTGTTTGCCTCTGTTTCAGTCTGGTTGCCTCTGCCTAAGTCTGTTTGCCTCTGTTTCACTCTATTTGCCTCTGTTTCACTTTGTTTGCCTCTGTTTAACTCTGTTTAACTCTGTTTAAGTCTGTTTGCCTCTGTTTGCCTCTGTTTAACCCTGTTTGCCTCTGTTTGCCTCTGTTTGCCTCAGTTTGCCTCTGTTTGCCACTTTTTGCCTCTGTTTGCATCTGCTTGCCTGTTTGCATCTGTTTAAGTCTGTTTGCCTCTGTTTAAGTCTGTTTGCCTCTGCTAAAGTCTGTTTGCCTTTGTTTAAGTCTGTTTGCCTCTGTTTAAGTCTGTATGCCTCTGTTTCAGACTGTTTGTCTCTGTTTAAGTCTGTTTGCCTGAGTTTCACTCTGTTTGCCTCTGTTTGCCTCTGTTTGCCTCTGTTTGCCTCTGTTTGCCTCTGTTTTATATCGGTTTGCCTCTGTTTACGTCTGTTTGCCTTTGTTTATGTCTGTATGACACTTTTTAATTCTGTTTACCTCTGTTTAATTCTGTTTGCCTCTGTTTCACTCTGTTTGCCTCTGTTTCACTCTGTTTGCGTCTGTTTGCCTCTGTTTGCTTCTGTTTGCCTCTGATTCACTCTCTTTGCCTCTGTTTCACTCCGTTTGCCTCTGTTTCACTCTGTTTGCCTCTTTCTCACTCTGTTTCCCTCTGTTTAAGTCTTCTTGCCTCTTTTTCACTCTGCCTCTGTTTACGTCCTCTTGCCTCTGTTTCAATCTGTTTGCCTCTGTGTCAGTCTGGTTGCCTCTGTTTAAGTTTGTTTGCCTCTGTTTAAATCTGTTTGCCTCTGTTTCACTCTGTTTGCCCCTGTTTAAGTCTGTTTGCCTCTGTTTCACTCTGTTTGCCTCTGTTTCACTCTGTTTGCCTCTGTTTCACTCTTTTTGCCTCTGTATGCCTCTGTTTAAGTCTGTATGCCTCTGTTTAAGTCTGTTTGCCTCCGTTTCACTCTGTTTGCCTCTGTTTCAGTCTGTTTGCCTCTGTTTCATTCTGTTTGCCTCTGTTTCAGTTTGTTCGCCTCTGTTTGCCTCTGTTTAACCCTGTTTGCCTCCGTTTGCCTCTGTTTGCCTCTGTTTATGACTGTTTGCCTCTGTTTAAGTCTGTTTGCCTCTGTTTAAATCTGTTTGCATCTGTTTAAGTCTGTTTGCCTCTGTTTAAGTCTGTTTGCCTTTGTTTAGTCTGTATGACTCTGTTCAATTCTGTTTGCCTCTGTTTAAGTCTGTTTGCCTCTGTTTAAGTCTGTTTGCCTCTGTATCAGTCTGTTTGCCTCTGTTTCACTCTGTTTCTCTCTGTTTCACTCTGTTTGCCTCTGTTTCACTCTGTTTGCCTCTGTTTCACTCTGTTTGCTTCTGTTTCTCTCTGTTTCCCTCTGTTTCACTCTGTTAGCCTCTGTTTCACTCTGTTTGCCTCTGTTTCAGTCTGTTTGACTCTGTTTCTCTCTGTTTGCCTCTGTTTCACTCCGTAAACCTCTGTTTCACTCTTTTTGCCTCTGTTTCAGTCTGTTTGCCTCTGCTTAAGTCTGTTTGCCTCTGTTTCACTCTATTTGCCTCTGTTTCACTTTGTTTGCCTCTGTTTAACTCTGTTTAACTCTGTTTAAGTCTGTTTGCCTCTGTTTGCCTCTGTTTAACCCTGTTTGCCTCTGTTTGCCTCTGTTTGCCTCAGTTTGCCTCTGTTTGCCACTTTTTGCCTCTGTTTGCATCTGCTTGCCTGTTTGCATCTGTTTAAGTCTGTTTGCCTCTGTTTAAGTCTGTTTGCCTCTGCTAAAGTCTGTTTGCCTTTGTTTAAGTCTGTTTGCCTCTGTTTAAGTCTGTATGCCTCTGTTTCAGACTGTTTGTCTCTGTTTAAGTCTGTTTGCCTGAGTTTCACTCTGTTTGCCTCTGTTTGCCTCTGTTTGCCTCTGTTTGCCTCTGTTTGCCTCTGTTTTATATCGGTTTGCCTCTGTTTACGTCTGTTTGCCTTTGTTTATGTCTGTATGACACTTTTTAATTCTGTTTACCTCTGTTTAATTCTGTTTGCCTCTGTTTCACTCTGTTTGCCTCTGTTTCACTCTGTTTGCGTCTGTTTGCCTCTGTTTGCTTCTGTTTGCCTCTGATTCACTCTCTTTGCCTCTGTTTCACTCCGTTTGCCTCTGTTTCACTCTGTTTGCCTCTTTCTCACTCTGTTTCCCTCTGTTTAAGTCTTCTTGCCTCTTTTTCACTCTGCCTCTGTTTACGTCCTCTTGCCTCTGTTTCAATCTGTTTGCCTCTGTGTCAGTCTGGTTGCCTCTGTTTAAGTTTGTTTGCCTCTGTTTAAATCTGTTTGCCTCTGTTTCACTCTGTTTGCCCCTGTTTAAGTCTGTTTGCCTCTGTTTCACTCTGTTTGCCTCTGTTTCACTCTGTTTGCCTCTGTTTCACTCTTTTTGCCTCTGTATGCCTCTGTTTAAGTCTGTATGCCTCTGTTTAAGTCTGTTTGCCTCCGTTTCACTCTGTTTGCCTCTGTTTCAGTCTGTTTGCCTCTGTTTCATTCTGTTTGCCTCTGTTTCAGTTTGTTCGCCTCTGTTTGCCTCTGTTTAACCCTGTTTGCCTCCGTTTGCCTCTGTTTGCCTCTGTTTATGACTGTTTGCCTCTGTTTAAGTCTGTTTGCCTCTGTTTAAATCTGTTTGCATCTGTTTAAGTCTGTTTGCCTCTGTTTAAGTCTGTTTGCCTTTGTTTAGTCTGTATGACTCTGTTCAATTCTGTTTGCCTCTGTTTAAGTCTGTTTGCCTCTGTTTAAGTCTGTTTGCCTCTGTATCAGTCTGTTTGCCTCTGTTTCACTCTGTTTCTCTCTGTTTCACTCTGTTTGCCTCTGTTTCACTCTGTTTGCCTCTGTTTCACTCTGTTTGCTTCTGTTTCTCTCTGTTTCCCTCTGTTTCACTCTGTTAGCCTCTGTTTCACTCTGTTTGCCTCTGTTTCAGTCTGTTTGACTCTGTTTCTCTCTGTTTGCCTCTGTTTTCACTCCGTAAACCTCTGTTTCACTCTTTTTGCCTCTGTTTCAGTCTGTTTGCCTCTGCTTAAGTCTGTATGCCTCAGTTTCAGTCTGTTTGCCTCTGTTTCGTTCTGTTTTGCCTCTGTTTCACTCTTTTTTCCTCTGATTCACTCTTTATGCCTCTGTGTAACTCTGTTTAAGTTTTTTTGCCTCTGTTTGCCTTTGTTTAACCCTGTTTGCCTCCGTTTGCCTCTGTTTGCCCTTTTTTTGCCTCTGTTTGCCTCTTTTTAAGTCTGTTTGCCTCTGTTTAAGTCTGTTTGCCTCTGTTTAAGTCTGTTTGCCTCTGTTTGCCTCTATTTAACACTGTTTGCTTCTGTTTGCCTCTGCTTGCCTCTGTTTGCCTCTGTTTAAGTCTGTTAAATTCTGTTTGCCTCTGTTTAAGTCTGTTTGCCTCTGTTTAAGTCTGTTTGCCTCTGTTTCACTGTTTTGCCTCTGTTTCACTCTGTTTGCATCTGTTTCAGTCTGATTGCCTCTGTTTCACTCTGTTTGCCTCTTTTTCACTCTGTTTGCCTCTGTTCCACTCAGTTTGCCTCTGTTTCACTCTGTTTGCCGCTGTTTAAGTCTGTTTGCCTCTGTTTCACTCTGTTTGCCTCTGTTTCACTCTGTTTGCCCCTGTTAAAGTCGGTTTGCCTCTGTTTCACTCTGTTTGCCTCTGTTTCAGTCTGTTTGCCTCTGTTTGCCTCTTTTATAGTCTGTTTGCCTCTGTTTAAGTCTGTTTGCCTCTGTTTAAGTCTGTTTGCCTCTGTTTCAGTCTGTTTGCCTCTGTTTAAGTCTGTTTGCCTGTGTTTCACTCTGTTTGCCTCTGTTTGCCTCTGCTAGCCTCTGTTTATGTCTGTTTGCCTCTGTTTAAGTCTGTTTGCCTCTGTTTAAGTCTGTTTGCCTTTGTTTAAGTCTGTATGACTCTGTTTAATTCTGTTCGCCTCTGTTTAAGACTGTTTGCCTCTATTTAAGTCTGTTTGCCTCTGTTTCAGTCTGTTTTCCTCTGTTTTACTCTGTCTCTGTTTCACTCTGTTTGCCTCTGTTTCACTCTGTTTGCCTCTGTTTCACTCTGTTTGCTTCTGTTTCTCTCTGTTTGCCTCTGTTTCTCTCTGTTAGCCTCTGTTTCACTCTGTTTGCCCCTGTTTCACTCTGTTTGCCTCTGTTTGCTTCTGGTTGCCTCTGTTTCAGTCTGTTTGCCTCTGTTTCATTCCGTTTGCCTCTGTTTTCACTCTGTTTGCCTCTGTTTCACTCTGTTTGCCTCTGTTTCACTCTCTTTGCTTCTGTTTCTCTCTGTTTGCCTCTGTTTCTCTCTGTTAGCCTCTGTTTCACTCTGTTTGCCACTGTTTCACTCTGTTTGCCTCTGATTGATTCTGGTTGCCTCTGTTTCAGTCTGTTTGCCTCTGTTTCATTCCGTTTGCCTCTGTTTCACTCTGTTTGCCTCTGTTTCACTCTGTTTGCCTCTGTTTAAGTCTTCTTGCCTCTGTTTCACTCTGTTTGCCTCTTTTTACGTCCTCTTGAATCTGTTTCAATCTGTTTCCCTCTGTTTCAGTCTGGTTGCCTCTGTTTAAGTCTGTTTGCCTTTGTTTAAGTCTGTTTGCCTCTGTTTAAGTCTGTTTGCCTCTGTTTCACTGTTTTGCCTCTGTTTCACTCTGTTTGCATCTGTTTCAGTCTGATTGCCTCTGTTTCACTCTGTTTGCCTCTTTTTCACTCTGTTTGCCTCTGTTCCACTCTGTTTGCCTCTGTTTCACTCTGTTTGCCGCTGTTTAAGTCTGTTTGCCTCTGTTTCACTCTGTTTGCCTCTGTTTCACTCTGTTTGCCCCTGGTTAAAGTCGGTTTGCCTCTGTTTCACTCTGTTTGCCTCTGTTTCAGTCTGTTTGCCTCTGTTTGCCTCTTTTAAAGTCTGTTTGCCTCTGTTTAAGTCTGTTTGCCTCTCTTTAAGTCTGTTTGCCTCTGTTTAAGTCTGTTTGCCTCTGTTTCAGTCTGTTTGCCTCTGTTTAAGTCTGTTTGCCTGTGTTTCACTCTATTTGCTTCTGTTTGCCTCTGCTAGCCTCTGTTTATGTCTGTTTGCCTCTGTTTAAGTCTGTTTGCCTCTGTTTAAGTCTGTTTGCCTTTGTTTAAGTCTGTATGACTCTGTTTAATTCTGTTCGCCTCTGTTTAAGACTGTTTGCCTCTATTTAAGTCTGTTTGCCTCTGTTTCAGTCTGTTTTCCTCTGTTTTACTCTTTCTCTGTTTCACTCTGTTTGCCTCTGTTTCACTCTATTTGCCTCTGTTTCACTCTGTTTGCTTCTGTTTCTCTCTGTTTGCCTCTGTTTCTCTCTGTTAGCCTCTGTTTCACTCTGTTTGCCCCTGTTTCAGTCTGTTTGCCTCTGTTTCATTCCGTTTGCCTCTGTTTCACTCTGTTTGCCTCTGTTTCACTCTGTTTGCCTCTGTTTCACTCTGTTTGCTACTGTTTCTCTCTGTTTGCCTCTGTTTCTCTCTGTTAGCCTCTGTTTCACTCTGTTTGCCCCTGTTTCACTCTGTTTGCATCTGTTTGATTCTGGTTGCCTCTGTTTCAGTCTGTTTGCCTCTGTTTCATTCCGTTTGCCTCTGTTTCACTCTGTTTGCCTCTGTTTCACTATGTTTGCCTCTGTTTAAGTCTTCTTGCCTCTGTTTCACTCTGTTTGCCTCTTTTTACGTCCTCTTGCATCTGTTTCAATCTGTTTGCCTCTGTTTCAGTCTGGTTGCCTCTGTTTAAGTCTGTTTTCCTTTGTTTAAGTCTGTTTGCCTCTGTTTAAGTCTGTTTGCCTCTGTTTCACTTTGTTTGCCCCTGTTTAAGTCTGTTTGTCTCTGTTTCACTCTGTTTGCCTCTGTTTCTCTCTGTTTGTCTCTGTTTTACTCTTTTTGCCACTGTTTGCCATCTGGTTAATTCTGTTTGCCTCTGTTTAAGTCTGTTTGCCTCTGTTTCACTGTTTTGCCTCTGTTTCACTCTGTTTGCATCTGTTTCAGTCTGATTGCCTCTGTTTCACTCTGTTTGCCTCTTTTTCACTCTGTTTGCCTCTGTTCCACTCTGTTTGCCTCTGTTTCACTCTGTTTGCCGCTGTTTAAGTCTGTTTGCCTCTGTTTCACTCTGTTTGCCTCTGTTTCACTCTGTTTGCCCCTGTTAAAGTCGGTTTGCCTCTGTTTCACTCTGTTTGCCTCTGTTTCAGTCTGTTTGCCTCTGTTTGCCTCTTTTAAAGTCTGTTTGCCTCTGTTTAAGTCTGTTTGCCTCTCTTTAAGTCTGTTTGCCTCTGTTTAAGTCTGTTTGCCTCTGTTTCAGTCTGTTTGCCTCTGTTTAAGTCTGTTTGCCTGTGTTTCACTCTGTTTGCCTCTGTTTGCCTCTGCTAGCCTCTGTTTATGTCTGTTTGCCTCTGTTTAAGTCTGTTTGCCTCTGTTTAAGTCTGTTTGCCTTTGTTTAAGTCTGTATGACTCTGTTTAATTCTGTTCGCCTCTGTTTAAGACTGTTTGCGTCTATTTAAGTCTGTTTGCCTCTGTTTCAGTCTGTTTTCCTCTGTTTTACTCTTTCTCTGTTTCACTCTGTTTGCCTCTGTTTCACTCTGTTTGCCTCTGTTTCACTCTGTTTGCTTCTGTTTCTCTCTGTTTGCCTCTGTTTCTCTCTGTTAGCCTCTGTTTCACTCTGTTTGCCCCTGTTTCAGTCCTGTTTGCCTCTGTTTCATTCCGTTTGCCTCTGTTTCACTCTGTTTGCCTCTGTTTCACTCTGTTTGCCTCTGTTTCACTCTGTTTGATTCTGTTTCTCTCTGTTTGCCTCTGTTTCTCTCTGTTAGCCTCTGTTTCACTCTGTTTGCCCCTGTTTCACTCTGTTTGCATCTGTTTGATTCTGGTTGCCTCTGTTTCAGTCTGTTTGCCTCTGTTTCATTCCGTTTGCCTCTGTTTCACTCTGT